>CALYDF020002578.1:0-18647 GCA_944474145.2 Dicrocoelium dendriticum | reverse complement strand
AGTCAACCACGAGTTCTTCGTTAGTTAGCACAAGGTCCAGTATTGACAGCTTGTTAGCAATTCGAAGTCTCGTGGCAGATGTTACGTGGTTGTAAAGAGGGTGGCTAGCAAATAGCTCTTGCAAGCAGGCTTTAAACTGCGTACCGTCGTTTGCTGTCGTTTTTATTTCCTGCAAGTTAACTTCTTGAACGATACGAATGTGAGTGTCAGACATGTTCAAAGCAAAGCAAAAGAGTTGGTTCAGTTTGGAGTCAATTTCCGATTTTGAGTTTGATGTGCGCTAAATCACGGCTAGTAGACATGTGTCCTTGTTTCGCAACCATACGCAGCGCCAAAACGAATCAGGAGCTCGGAGTTTCGGCTGATCGATAACCTTACATCGGAGGTTTATAGTATAATACAAAATCGCACCGCCACCCCTTCCGGTTCTATCGATCCGGAGCAACGACTTACCTGGTAAATTGATCTCAAAATCGGTGATCTTAAGGTTTAACTATGTCACTGTTATCATGACGACGTCCTTCTGTTGTGTGGCATGGATTCCTCAAAGTTCGGCAAACTTACATAAAAGGGCTTAAGCGTTTGTTTACAAGCAAGAGAGGGCTTTTGTGCTGGGAGCGATTGATGGATGTAAAGATTGTGTTAGTTATTAAGCCGTCCAATAATCGTTTTTTAGTATATGAATTGCTGTCAAGTTACATGGAATTATTGAGCGTTCCTTTACAGAAGTTTCACTCGTGCAGTGCTCTGTCCTGTTGTGTGCTGTGGACGCTGTTTTGTCGGTCTCTCCGCAGCACCGTGCAGATAAGGAATTTGCAGCGTTTGCAAATTCCATAGAATTGCTTCCGATATTTGGATGTCCGCCTGCTTCCTTTAGCCTGATATTAGTCGGTAACCTGGCTCAAAATTATAACCAGCTAGACAACAGAACTTGCGTTATTTTCTCGGAGTGCAATATTACTTTCATTAGTCTTGAACCGCAGCCCTTGTATTTAGGTGATGACGGAATTCTTGTCAGGGATTTGGCAATAAATTTATAAACTGAGAGTGCTTCGCGGATGTAACACTACTGCTCTCAGTCATGTGTTTACGCATGGTGATCAGAAGAATGCAGAAGATCTGGAACACCATGAACAAATATTGTTTTCTTGCTATCACTATTAGAAATGCCGCATCGGTCACCTGATTCTTTGGGCGATCTATCCAAGGTAAATTAGGTAATATGCGAACTCCGCTCGTTGGGTTGCAAAGAAGAACTGCTGTGAGCAGGACAGCATCAGTCTCATCTGCTGAGTCAAGTGTTACTGGATGAATTAGAGGTTCAACAGTGAGCACTTTGATCGGGTGACGCGCCACACTTTGCAGTATTTCAGTCTCTATCTGAATACCAAATGCATCGCAGATGGAACTTCACTGGTTGCCATGGTCTTGCAACTTGCCTTTGATTGTGCCAGATTTTGACTCGAGAACACTGGTGCACACGAGAGTTAACGCAGCGTGATTTTGTTTAACGAGCGTTGGGTTTATAGTTTGGCCAACAATTTGGGTTGTTTAGAAGGCACCATTTGATTTGACGGTGAAGGCTGCGTTTTGCCACGTGTGCTCGGTATAGAAGATAGATATTTGTGTGTCGCTTCCGGTGTGTTTGTTGAGGCAATTGACGCGTACGTTATCGGTTTGTTATCTGCACCGGATTACCTTCGGCTCTGAGCTGTCGGTGTCATGCCTGAATCTCCAAGTGAAGCATCTTTGGTTGCAGAATTGGAAGCAGGAATATTTGAGGCTTGTCCACTTATGGGAGTGAAATGACCCATGGATTAAGAGTCACAGACGCTGCAGTGCGGCTGGAGCGTCTATCTCTCCTCTTAAGTTTAGCTTCAGAGCTTACTTTGGCTGGCCAAGGTATTATCGTCGCCAGATACCTTCGTTGGATCGACCTTAGTATGTACAAAATGCACGATTATCTCAAACATCTATCGCACATTTTCGTGAGCAAAGATAAAAGTTGACATCTGGAAGGACTGGACATGTTGGGCAAAGCCAAATTGTGTCAGCAACTTTGCTTGTTTGTCTCATCTCTTGGACGCATTTGCCTTCATCTTGCGGAAAGTACGTTCTAATGCAGCTAGAACAGGTTACCCCAATCTTAAGGACTGTACTGTAATTGTCTTCGCAACAAAGGCGACGTTAAACCTTTAGATTGCCAGTCGTCCTCTTATATGTTGCAGTAAGTTGCAGCTGAGCACTAAATTTGACAAGTGTTCTTTACGAAACGCTTGACGCATAAACACTTTAGAACGCACACACGAATTGAAACAATTTCAACCGCAACAACGACAGTCGATTGAGGCAGATGGCGGTCGTTACGCGCATCAACGGGTTCAGCGATCAGTAGAGTGGTAGTTGAGCACACACAAAAAACAAAGCGGCAGCGTGTGTGATTGGCCTGCCTAAAGCAAAGACACAGGTGAGGCGCTGATAAGCGTACAAAGAGTTTGGAAAGTCAATTTGAAGTACACGTTGTGTGGATGGATTGCGACGCGCATTCTTAAAGTGGACCGCGATTCCCATTGAAGTGAACCTTGGACATTTCCTTATAAGGAGAGTAAATGATAAAACAGCAGCAAATTAGGTGTTGCCCGCCTGAAACGACTGCACTCCATGACGCATTTCGAGGTAATTTCCTCTCATCAGAAAGACAATGCAGGCATCAAACCCGGAACCATTGGGATGATAGTTGTGAACGCAACCAATAGGCCATCTGGTCACGATGGGCAAAGATAGGCACAAACGTAAAGACAGGATGGAAAGTCGAATTAAAGTAAACGTTGTACGGAGAGATTGCGACGGGCATTCTATCTAAACAACTCCAGCTGATGAGAGGAAATAACCTCGAAACGCATCATGGTGTGAAGTGGTTTCAAGCAGGCAACACCCAATTTGCTGCTGATTCATCAACCAGGGTCGTACGGAACGCATATCCAAGGTTCACTTCAATGGGAATCGCGAACCATTTTGAGATTGCGCGTCGCAATAATTCCGCACAACTTGTACTTCAAATAGACTTTCCAATATGTCATTAACCCTTGTGCAAACCTTTGTCCGTCGTGACCCGGTAGCCTACGAATTACGGTCACGTCTAACATCACAATGGTCCCAAATTCGAGGCCTGCTATCTCTATCTGATGAGAGGAAATAACCTCCAAACGCGTCACGGAGTGAAGTGCTTCCATCCGGGCAACACCCAATTTGCTGTTGCTTCATCAGCTACCGTCATAATGATAGAATGAACAAGGTTCACTTCAATGGGAATCGCGGTTCACTTTGAGATTGCGCGTCGCAATCTATCCAAAATAGCGTATTAAATTGACTTTCCAAACTGTCTTTAACCGTTTTGCCAGCTTTGCCAATCGTGACTCGATTGCTTAAGGGTGGCGGTCACATCTAACATCCCAATGGTCCCGGGATGGATGCCTGTATCTCAACCGGATGCGATGAATTATCTTTTGATACATATCATGCAGTGCAGTGGTCGCAGGCGGGCAACTGCCAATTTGTTGCTACTTAATCATCTGCGGTCCTAATGATCGAATTTCAGGGTTCACTTCAATGGGAATCGCGGTCCACTTTGATATTGCGCGTCGCAATCCATCCACTGTACTTCAGTGTACTTCAAATCGACCTTCCAATCTGTTATTAACCGCTGTGCCAAGCTTTGCCCGTCTAGAACCGGTGGCTTAGGTGTGTGGTCATAATCAACATTCCAATTGTTCCGGGTACGATTCTTGCTATCTCTTTCTGATGAGAGGAAATATCCTTGAAATGCTTCATGGAGTGCAGTGGTTTCAGGCAGTCAGGACCACATTTGATGATGCTTCATCAGCTACGTTCCTAATGATCGAATTGCCAAGGTTCACTACAATAGGAACCGCGGTTTATTTTCAGATGGCGCGTCGCAATCCATCTGCAAAACGTGTGCTTCAAATTGACTTTCCAATCCGTCATTAACCGTTGTGCCAAGCTTTGCCCATCGTGACACGGGGGCTTACGGATGGCGGTCGCAACTAACATCCCAAATATTCCCGGGTTGGATGCCTGCTATCTCTATCTGAAGAGAAGAAATAACCTTAAAACGCGTCACGCAGTGCAGTGGTTTCACGCGGGCAACACCCAATTTGCTGCTGCTTCATCAGCTACGGTCCTAAAGATAGAATGGCCAAGGTACACTTCAATGGGAACCGCGGTCCACTTTGAGATTGCGCGTCGCAATTCATCCGCACAACGTGTATTTCAAATTGACTTTCCTATCTGTCATTAGCCGTTGTGCCATGATTTGCCCGTCGTGACCCGGTGGCTTAGGTATAACGGTCGCAAATATCATCCCAATGGTCCCGGGTTCGATGCCTTCAATCTCTCTCTGATGAAAGGAATTAACCTTGAAACGCGTCATTGATTGCAGTGTTCCAGGACGTGGTGGGTTTTCGCCTGGCAAGCCTACTCACTATGGGGAGCCACAAATTTCCTCTTTACAACGCTGCAACTTGCCGGATGTGATTCGCCACAAATTAAAGTCACGGCTAAGCATTTTACACTGACGCATTCCTCAGCCTTCTACATCCAACATGTGCATATAATTCTACTCTAATGTATGCTTTGTTGGGGCACAGATCATCCCTGTCTCGTAATGGTTGTTGGTTGCAACAAAACCTTGTTTAGGCTCCTGTGCTCACGGCTCACTACCTGGTGAAATTACACTCAACTTGTGTTTTGACGAATTTTTGCTCGCCACAGCGCAATAATGGCCCTTTGTCTGACTATTACCTGACAATATGTTCACTCATACGGACTACATCTTTACACTTATAATTTCATTGAAACGAATTGTTTTAATATTCCAATGAAGCTATGCTTGTATGCATATTTGATCACGCCTTTAGAAGTGTGTCTCGTTTTACCTAGAATATAACATTTCCTTATTATTTATTTATAACCGGTATGCCAAGCTTTGCCCGTCGTAAACCATTTGCGTACGGTTTGATGTCACAACTAATATCCCAATGGTCCCCAGGTCGACGCCTGCCATCTCTATATGATAAGAGGCAACGAACTCGAAACGCGTCATGGAGTGCAGTGGTTTCACGCGGGCAACACCCAATTTGCTGCTGCTTCATCAGCTACGGTCCTAATGATTGAATGGCCAAGGTTCGCTTCAATGGGAATCGCGGTCCAATTGAGATTGCGCGTTGCAATCCATCCACACAACGTGTACTTTAAATTGTCTTTTTAATCTGTCCTTAATCGTTGTGCCAAGCTTTGCCCGTCGTGAACCGGTGGCTTAGGGAGATCTGTCGCAAATATTTTCCAAATAGTCCCGGTTTCGATGCCTGCTATCTCTATCTGATGAGAGGAATTGACCTCGAATCGCGTCATGGAGTAAAGTGGTTCCATCCGGGATACACCCCACTTGCTGCTGCTTCATCAGCTACGGTTATAATGATAGAATGGCCAAGATTCACTTCATGCTGAGGGCAGTCCACTTTGAGATTGCGCGTCGAAATCCATCCACACAACGTGTACTTCAAATCGACTTTCCAATCTGTCATTAACCGTTGTGCCAAGCTTTGCCGTCTTGAAAAAACACAGCATCCAGTGGAAGATAATTTGTGGCACAATTGCTATCTCGTTATCCATACTTTACCGATTAAGTTTCACCTTTATTACATTTACCAGTCCATAGGTTTTGTATTACCATGATCACGCCTATGCAGGCGCGTCTCGTATTGCTGAGAATAAATCATTCTTTTTTTTAAACATCGGACCAGAAATATTTAAACAATTTAAACTTTGGCTGCCTGTGAAGTATAAGGTTGTTGACGCAACCTGGAAGCGAATCCCCAATGCCGTGTCCACACCAGTAGAATAAATAAAAGATGAGCGGCATTAACTCCTACATGAGCACCCACTGATAGGGTTCAGCTGGCGCTTGCTAAAAGTAGATTGGTCGCGCCGGTACCGAAAAAGGAATCAAACCGTTTGATAAACGCAAGGAGAATGGTATTTTGCTTTTGCGTGTGTTAGGAAACTCCACCATGTTCATATCTCTATATGAAATTCTGACCAACAGGATTAGTTGAACTTGGCTTACGAGTAAACTATATCTTACGATAATTTACTTTTACTATGTGTTTGCCGAGTATCGGATGTTAATAAAGAACGATTATTTCGCAACCAGTTTTTTATGCAATATAGGCGGATAGACTATTCGTCGAACATGGCACATCTGTTGCTTTAGCACTTACGCATGGATAAGGGAAAATCATATTGACAGAAATAGCTGTAACAGCCGATTGATAAGTCCGTGCTAATTTCAACAAAAGGAGGAGGAATCAGTGTGCTAAACTGATACCTGAAACAGGAATCCAGTGTTCCATTTAATTTGGCAAGTTCGTCCTAAGTGTGTTAACCTCAAGGTAAGCGAGGTGAGATTATACAATTTCAGTCTTGGTTAGCTGTCGTTTTGTGCATTAACAATGGTCAGCCAATTGGTCAAAGTTGTTCAGGAACTATCTTAGTAATTAGGAAAACTGGTAGCAATGGCTAAGTAACTGAAGGACACAAAAATTACTTTATTGGCAGGAAGCATGGCTAAGAGTATACCTGAGTCTTCCTCAATAGTAAGATGAAGGAGGCTGGGAGACGCGTCGCCCATACGTTTGGGTGCCGATCAGCGTATTGACACTACCAGAGGCCCAATTACACCTGAGGTGACAACGTTCAAACTGATTTGAATACGAGCCACCAGGACCTGTACTATTCTCCAAACTACTCTGTAATCTCAGAAGATCATTTTAGTCAGTCTTGGTTGGAAACCGGTTGGCACCCGGAAAGTTATATCATCTATGTAAACGGTTTAATCCAAAATAAATAAACAAAGCAAATCTGCACGAATACGTCAGACTCCACTAAACTTAACTAACTGAACACATGGAGCGTCGCCAAGAAGCTTCATGAATGGTTTCAATTCAACAAAAAGTATTTAAGAATAAAGCAACTCAATGCCGGGGATCAGTTGAATTTCGTACAACACATGCTAAGCCTTGTACGTTTGTCCGCTAAGAGTATGCAGGTCACTCGTCACGCAAATTCAAGGCATAACATTGAGTCAAGATTGCTCGAGGTTTGACTGACCTGCACCGATAAAGCAGAAGCATTTCTGCAGTCGATAGCGCATTTCCAGAATAAGTCATGCTCCATCTGGTTCTACCAAGGTATTTCATTGCGAAACCTTAAGCAGACAAGACACGATTTGGAAAAATGCCGGAAAGAATTGTTGGCCAGTGTAGTCGTGTACAGGGTGTTTCCTAGGCTGAAGGAGATGATGAGCGAAAACCGACCACCAAAGATAAGGAGCAGTGACGCTACATGTTTTAGCGCCTGTGTTTGGATAAGGTCGTTGTGTGATCAGTCTTGAGACTGCGCTGTTATTCAATTTACGATGGTTTTGGACCAATGATTGTAAATTCGATGCTTCCTTCAACCCACAGATATCACAGCTCTTGGGATTGTAGCATTCTAATTGCCGAAGACACCGCCTGAGCTCCGGCTGAAAGCCACGTCCCCTAAGCAAACACGTGATAAGACGAATTTAATCAAACCAAATTCGAACGATGACTCGGATAACATCTTTCACCTAACTGACGAAACCTTTTATTGTATCGAAAAGTTATAAACAAAAAGGAGTAAAGAAGAAATCGCATAGCCTTTGAACCTGAAGAAATCGGTTTGTCAACGCCGTACACAAAAACGATTAGTGGGCAAGCGTTCACCTCTCAGCCAGCTATTAGATTCCAAACGAAGTCAGCCACCATGAGAGTTGTTTCCTTGCATGCACACCAACACGAAAAGTCACCTGAACAATCTTAGCTGAACAGCGACTTCGGCAAGCATAAGAAACTTAGGATCACAGTTTCGTGTTTGAAAATTGGCGGAGCTCAGAAACTTCCAAGGTGATACTGAGTATGTTCCTTGTTCGAAGCCGGCTCCTAGCAAAGAACGCAGGGTACTTGTATTGACCTACAGTGACCTACGGTTCGAACCGTTGGACGATATAGGAAGGATGATCACAGATCCACTCAAGTGCCGTCTGTGATGAAGACGACACGATATTTGCTTTGTGGCAGTTTTCCATCCTTTCCCAATGTCCGCACAAAACGGGCTGACGCCTAATATTTGCTTTGAGATGAGTTTTGCGAATACGATACAGCGATTTTCACATCTCAAAAATTTCCACGTCAATGATCCGAGAGTTCCACCACCCACATGAAGCAATTCAAGGCCGACATGCAAGGGTTTAATGCACAAATGTCACCCTCCATCAATTTTATTTTGCCAGCCAGATCAAGAGTGTGAAACTTCACCAGTACATAAGTTTGTGCTCACGAATGAAGAAATTGCTATCGATAAGACGACAACCGCGATTTTCCTAGGGTCTTGTGAGCACGTCACCATAATTTACAACTATGTATCTTATACGGAATATCCACAGAAACGCTTTGAACTGTTTCGTAAAATCACACATTACGATCTATTAATATGCCTAATTGGAGAAGCCACCTGGTAGTTTTTACATGATGCTCTTAACCGGATAGACTATATTGGCAAGCGTTAGTTAGCTGATCACATCCACGTGTTAAGTCTCTTCCATTCAAACTGCAAAAACACTGTCATTCAACCGGAACAAAAAGTAAAAATGCGTGACGATATGAGTTGTAGCTAGGCACGCGTAAACCGCAAGCTTTACTTCTGAGAACCGGAACAACTATATGGAGCAGTGTGGCCATTGCGTCACGCGTGTCCGTCAGGACAAAAATGCGCAGCAGTAGTCGCTAGAGAAAACGCTTTATGCTGATACCAATTTACCGCTCAAACATGTGAGCAGCTTCCTGAAAGCGAATCGTACAATTTTCCTACTGATTTCGACAAAAGGCTGTCATCAAATAGCCGATTATGTGGCCAATGTTCTTCAGCTCCACTATTCCTACTCGTAACCTTCAGGTATCACATACCAATACGCTTGACCTGGACGTTAGTGATTTTCCTCGTTACTTATTGTTTCACGATTATTTTGATGATGCAGTTATCGTTTCACGTCCATATTTGGCCTAGGTTGACAACATGCACCCGAAAATACGCCAGGTGACATTTGTTAGTGTTGCCAAGATAATAACCCGGTTCCTTTAAAATTGTATGGATGAATAGAAGGTTACAAACATTTGAAAGCAGTGTCATTACCCAAATGTTATGGTGGTGTTTATTCGAAACCTGCCAAACAGCTCTCAGAGATTAGCCTCGTAACACACGTAAAGTTGAGCGAATTTCGCATTGTTTAGGTACTAATGGTCCATTTAAATATATTTAATAACAGCACCAAAGTTTTAGCCAGCATCGATCGCGTACTACCGACCAATGGATTGCATGTCAGCTGGACCGAACCTGCGTATATTGAGACCGAAACCGAGGTTATCCACCCAGATTTGTCTGCAACTATGTATCATTGGAAACTCGATACATAAAGCCTTGGTTAATCTCCTTCTACAGCAATAGCTACCAGTTCGAATTCAGAGTTCAGTGCGTTATCATACTGAGGTCGATTGCGGTGATTCACAAGGATCGGTATTGAAGCTGCGCTTTAGTTGGTATTAACCACATAGCGCGCGTCATGGAGTCGAATTTATTACTTTTCTTGAATTTGATCGGAATATGGCGCGCCATTGGAAATTTGACTTCTTATCATCCGCTGCAACTAGACCTACACCGTGTTTTCAAATTGCCGGGAACTAATGTTCTTTGCCTCAGTACAGACAAGTTAACTTGGCAAATGAACGGCAAATTTCCAGTCAAGTATATAAGCTTCTAGACCACAGTTTGAACACTATCTCCCAGGAGCGCGACGTGGGGTGCCGATGAATGCGACCTCAGAGTCCGGAGCAGGCACTGAATGAGTTTGAAACCAAGGAGGCGCACCACCTGGACACACAAACCAGTACAGCACAAATTTCTTGGTCGCTTAAGTGTAAACATAATACCAAAATGCAGCATCCTTTGGCAATAACACTGTTGTGACATGATTCAAAAAAATGTAATACCACCGTTCAGACGTTGACTCGGATGTACTGCAAGATGGACGGACCTTTTAGACAATGCTGAGCAATCAATAGGCATGTCTTCCTACTAGTGACAATGATCGAGCTGAGCGGCGCTGGAACTTTGAGACCAATAGACAGGGCCGAGCACGGACGATGCACTTCATTTAGGCCATGAATTGCAGGAAGATCAAGAACAGAAGGACGCAAATTGGATACAGTAATGCAAGGCGGAATTCGGCCTGTATTTCTAGGCAATGTCTAATCTTCGCAGATATTTAGAATCACGTTGTGCACAAAGTACGAATCTCATGGACTTGAAAAAATGAATGACGAATGGTGAGACCACAGCACACTCATGTGAGAGCTCCCACACACTGTGCAACACTACCCCGTTTTCTTTGTGATAACTTTTCTGACAAACCTTGCTGCAAATGCACCTTAAACTCAAATATGGTGACCGAGCAGGCCAATCTTTTGAACCTTTGCGACCGATCCACTTGTGACCGAACACCTCCTTAAGATAATTCAACACCGTTTGTGCATAATGGATACGTGCGCCATATTGAATATTTAAAGGCTGTAGCGAAGTGCTGAAGTATCTAAGGATAATCGGTGGTGAAAACATCCCTATATTGTAGTTTCTACGTATTTTTCAGCGACAGAACCCTAACCATTGGCGAATCATGTTGAAAGGGGGAATGGCGTTAACCATAATTCAGTTATTTAGCAAACGCAAGGTTAATGTCGAATGGGCAAAGGAAGTGCGTGACTCTAGCATGCAAGAAGCGCAAAACGCAGCCTGCTGGCATTCAACAGTTTCGTCCACTACGGTCAAATTTAACGCCTGCGCCGTTTTGGGCAATCAAGCAATCGGAAGTTCTATTTGCTCCCAGCGTTCATTCTACCGCCCCTCAACTTCCACTCTGGAAATGGATTCTCGCTTGATCCGTGGCCTGAACAGAGCAACACGCACTAGGTACAGCCAGATTCTCATATCCGGGGAATTCAATCGACCCAAACTGGAGGTTTCAGCATCGCCCAGTGAGCAGTTCAAAACAGACTTGCATGAACTGATCGCTAATATTCCCTTGTGCAATCATGTCACCACGCCCACTAGATTCAGGACAGAAAACAAACCGTCCATACTGGACCTCGTGCTCACGAATGAAGAGCTAATGGTTGACAAGTTATTGATGGATGGTCTGACGAATAGCCTACAAAGCGCCGAAGAAGCAGCTAATGCCCTGCGGCCAAAATACGCCCAAATTTATGAAATCACTAACTCTACTTCTCCCACAATGTCATACACATTACCGACACCATTGCTTACAAATGTAATGTTTAACCTAACAATAGTGCTCATGAACTTACTCTCACTACATGAGCATAGTTCTCTGGGAGCAGACAACATCCGCCCGAAGGCACTGAAGGCTATGGCCAACAAGTAGCTGAACCACTGTCACAGTTCTTTCAAAGGTGCTTTGATGAACAACAAGTACCCACCATGTGGAAGTGTGGCATTATAACCCCTATTTTTAAAGGCGGTAGCCGTTCAGTTCCTGCAAACTATCGTCCAGTGACTCTCCTCCCTGTGCTCGCGAATGTGATGGAAACAGTCGTCGCTGTGGTTTTAATGGACTACCTGGAAAAATGCAACATCTTGGTAGCGGAACAGCATGGCTTCCGTCAACACCGATCATGCACCACCAACCTACTTATTGCACGAGGTAGTTGGACGGAAGTTGTTGATGATGGGGTCGGAGTTGACGTCTTCTATCTGGAATTAATCAAACCTTTCGACTGCCTTGATCACCGCATCTTACTTCAACGGCTTCAGATTTACGCAATGGGAGATCCTGTACTTGGTTAGATTGGCAGCTTCCTTCAACAACGGAAGCTTCAAGTACGTGTTAGTGGATCACTCACTAACCCAATTGAGGTGGAATCCGGTGTCCCACAAGGCTCAGTGCTGGGACAGTGGTTATTCCTGGTGTTTATCGACGACTTGGCATCAGTTATCTCCTCATATTTCCTGCTTTTCGCTGATGACGTCAAGATATGGCAGGCGATTAGTAACAAGTCAGATCAGGATCTGCTCCAACATGACCTAGACTGCATTTACGAATGGTCAAAGAGGAGCATGTTTCAATTAAACACAGCTAAGTGCAAAGTAATACATCTGCTTCACCAGCTTTTGAGCGCTTACAAGTTTGGAGACCACACCTTGGCGAAGGTTGCTCAGGAGCGGGACCTGGGTGTATTGGTACAGGAAAATCGCAAGTGTTTAAAACAGGCAAAGAAGGCGACGCGAACCGGAAATCAACACTTCGGCCTTCGTCGCAGAGCCTTCGGTCGGTTTGAAATATCAATATTTCCACAAATGCTAAACACCTACGTGCAACCTCACGTAGAATATGCTATTCAGGCATGGCAGCCGTGGCAAAAACAGGATCTCGTTGCTCTCGAGACTCCTCAACGTAGGGCAACCAAGAACGTCAGGGGCCTCTTTCATCTGGCCTATCAGCTTAGACTGAAATCTCTAAGAAGGTACAGCAGTCGATATCGACTTTTGCGGGTGGATCTCATAATGATTTACCAGATTCTGAAGAACCCAAACCACATCTGCCGTCCGCTGCTGCAACTGAACCACAACACTGAACTAAGAGGTCACCCACTGAAACTGACCATTCAGTATAGCTGGCTTGAATGCCGTAGAAATTTCTTTTCACTCCGCGTGTGTGAGCCTTAGAACGCTCTCCCTAATTATATCGTCTCTGCTCTCAATCTGGCGTAATTTAAAAACGATGCATTGTCTCACTAACACTTCATTTTATGATTTGTTAGCCAGAAAATACAAAACGCAATCAAACGGTTTTTGCCAAACGCCTAACCATTGGATTTATGGATTTATACGTTTAATATGCGAACTTCTCCGCTATTTCACATAAGTCTATGGTGAGTCCACCACAACGCTTTTCACTTTATTATGCAATTTATTTTCGCAATAATTTCCATCCCACGGGACTTGTTAAGCGATGCTTTTTTATCCGGTAATAAACCAGTGTTCCATTGTTCCCCGACAAGTTAAGCGAACCATTACCCATCGCAACATTGCGCTAGTGAAATCAATCGTATTGCAATATATGGTTATTTTCATGAAATATATAACAAGCATATAAAAGTCAACGAAATATATGTTCATATTACCACCGTTGTTTTGCTTGGAGAGCGTAAGCCGGATTCTATTGGGCAGCACTCTCTGAAAATCATCCACCGATTTACCGCGTCGTTCGTTTTCGATGCTCATTTTCACTTCCTTCTGCCTGCAGATGTTGATTGGCACAGGTCCGTAATAGTCATTTGTAGGAGGATGCTAACAATTTTACAGTGTCGAACTGTTAATAAATCAAATTACCCGTCATAAAATTCAACGATGTGGATGTACCAAACGTCCGCCGTCGTTTTGCTTGCTCAGCAATTGGTTATCCTTTTCTGCAAAGTGTCAACCGAAATACAGCAACATTCGTTGACGATTTTCCGTTGCGATCCCTCTAGAAAAAATGACTTGGTTTTATTCACTGGGAAATTCACGTACCCCCACGTAGGAAGAAATACAATGGGATCAAATCAGGAAAATCTGCAGGCCAATCAATAATTCCTCCAAAACCGATCCAGTGGTTACCAAAAGTTTCGTTAAGGTCATCAAGTAAATTTTGTGCAGAATGGGCAGGCGCACCATCCTGCAGCCACAAAAAGATACTCAATAAGCCTTCGGCCTGCAGTTGTGGAATGAATCTGAATTGCAACATGTCTTCGTACTGCGATGCGAACAAATGAAAAGGATTAATTCTTTAACAAAAATCAAGTTATCCGTCAAATACTTGTAGAAGAAAAGATGGTCGGAAATATTTTAAATTGTCAACACATCTCACGCTTGGAGCCATGCACCATGTTGCACATACTAAGGGATGCATATTCTTAAATTTTGTAAGCCAAATCATGCAGCTTATCGGCGCCAAGCAGACAAAAAGTGTCCCATTCGTAAGAAACTTTTGCATTAAAATCCAAGAATTTGCAAAACAGACCAGAATGTTGAAACACCCTGCGCGATTCGCCGGCCGCTCTGGGCCAATTCTCTGACCTCTTATCATTGGCATGGTGCTAGGGTTTGGTGCTTCAGCCAAGTAAAGTGAGCAGGCTTCACATTGACTGGGTGAGACTTATGAAGGAACCTCAAGTCCATGGACATGAGCGGTGACACCAGCTAGTATGCGCGCCTCCTCACGTCCGAAACGCTAGATGACAATTGGTCTGAAAGCAATGAAAGGACCGAAGATTAGCGCACAATTAAATGAGTGTCTTTCAGTGAAGCCTGGTTTGCAGGCCCCTCGTGTTCTACAGAGTAACTCTACAAACACTCGTGATCTTGTTATGGAGGTCTTTATTAACGGTGATAACTGGAAGCTCGTGGCAACCGTAACAATGTAAAATATCAATCTGCCTACTCCTGGACTCGTCGTTTTATTGATAAAGAGCGGCATGATATGCAGGCTCGCGGTGTTAAGCGCATTCTACCAGTGGAAGAGACTGATTACGTTTTGGAGTGGATCACGAAAACCTCAACGCTAGCGCCACAAAATTTCGAGTCTAGGTGTGTGCCGAGATGCATAAAAACATTTCGAAGTTTAGAAACGCACGACAGCAAAATAGACGTTGGATAACTATGACGAACACCTATCAGACTCCCGAAGGAATGAACATTTATCCAAACAAAGCGAAACAAAAGGGGTTTGTCCAACAGTTTCTCGAAATTGAAAGTGATGGAAAAGTCTTCATAGAGATTGATGAAACGAAATTTGAAAAGCAGGGAAAGAAGACAAAGGCTGGTAGATGTATGCATCTCGTATTGTCTCCTCAGTACCATTACAAATAACCGATATGCATAGATATACATAACAGTGGGTGTAACCAGACAAGCTTGAGGTGAAGAACGAATGTCAGTTGCCGTCAAGGCGAAGTGTAACTCGGCCCTCACTTTGCCTTTTGATGCCACTTTAATTCCTCCAACACAAAAGTGCATGTGCACTCGTTCAAAACAGTTCGACGAACTCTACTCAGTGCTTTAAAAAATCTCAGATCTAAACTGTGTGGCTTATAATCTTCCTCCAGTTCCCAAATTTTGGCAGATTCTTTGCGGAGTTGCACGTGTGTAACTATATACAACCGGCATTTTAGAAAAGATTTCGCTCTCATATGGAGGAAGAAGTTGAGGACTCATCAAATACACTGCAAACAGATTTACATTGTGCAGCGTAACAAAGTTAAAGTGCTTTTGCTATGCTCATCAAATAAAAAATCTAGGGACAAAGCAGCAGCAAATTGGGCGTTGCTGGCCTGAAACCACTGCACGCCATGACACGTTTCGAGGTTATTTCCTCCCATCAAATAGAGAGAGCAAGTATCGAACCCAAGAACAAGGGGATGTTAATTGTGAACGCTACCATAAGCCACCGCGTCAGGACGGGCAAAGTTTGGCACAACGGTTAATGACAGGTTGAAAAGTCAATAGGGAGTGCAAGCAGTGTGGATGGATAGCGACGCGAATTCTCAAAGTGGACCGCGATTCCATTGAAGTGAACCTTGGACATTCCGAAATTAGGAACGTAGCTGATGCAGCAGCAGCAAATTGGGTGTTGCCCGCCGGAAACCACTGCACTCCATGACGCCTTTCGAGGTTATTTCCTCCTATCAGATAGAGAGAGCAGGCGTCGAGCCCGGGAACATTAGGATGTTAGTAGTGACCGCAACCCGTAAGCCACCAAGTCACGACGGGCAAAGTTTTGCACAACGGATAATGACAAATTGCAAAGGCAATATGAAATACACGTTGTGTGGATGTATGTCGAAGTGCAATCTTAAAGTAGACCGCGATACCATTGAAGAAATCTTCGGCCATTCGATCATGAGGGTCGTAGCATATGGAGCAGCAGCAAATTGGGTGTTACCCGCCGGAAACCACTGCACTTCATGACGCCTTTCGAGGTTATTTCCTCCTATCAGATAGAGAGAGCAGGCGTCGAACCCGGGAACATTAGGATGTTAGTAGTGACCGCAACCCGTAAGCCACCAACTCACGACGGGCAAAGATTGGCACAACGGTTTATGACAGATTGGAAAGTCAAATTGAAGTACAAGTTATGTGGCTGGATTGCGACACGCAATCTAAAGTGGACCGCGAATCCCATTGAAGTGAACCCTGAAATTCGATCATTAGGTCCGCAGCTGATGAAGCAGCAGCGAATTGTTTGTTGCTCGCCTTAAACCACTGCACTCCATGGAGAGTTTCCAAGTTATATCCTCTCATCAGAGAGAGAGAGCAAGCATCGAACCAGGGACCATTGGGATTTAATTGTGGTCGCAAACCGTAAGTCACCGGGTAACGACGGGCAAAGCTTTGCACAACAGATAATGACAGATTGCAAAGTCAATATGAAATACACGTTGTGTGGATGTATGTCGAAGTGAAATCTTAAAGTAGACCGCGATTTCTATTGAAGAAATCTTCAGCCATTCGATCATGAGGGTCGTAGCATATAGAGCAGCAACAAATTGGGTGTTAACCGCCTAAAACCACTGCACTTCATGACGCCTTTCGAGGTTATTTTCTCCCATCAGATAGAGAGAGCAGGCATCGAAACCAGGAAAATTGGGACGGTAGGTGTGACCGCCACCCGTAAGCCACCGGGTCACGACGGGCAAAGCTAGGCACAGCAGTTAATGACAGATTGGAAAGTCAATTTGAAGTACACGTCGTGTAAATGGATTGGGACGCGCAATCTCAAAGTGGACCGCGATTCCCTTTGAAGTGAACCTTGGCCATTCGATCATTAGGACCGTAGCTGATGATGAGCAGCTAATTGCGTATGGCCCGCCTGAATCCACTGCACTCAATGAAGCCTTTCGAGGTAATTACCTCTCATCAGATAGAGATAGCATGCATCCAACCCGGGACCATTGGGATGATAGTTGTGACGGCCAAACCCCAAGCCACCGGGTCACGACGGGCAAAGGACGGCACAACGGATAATGACAGATTAGAAAGTCAAAAAGTAGTACATATTTTGTGGATGGGTTGCGAAGCGAAATCTCAAAGTGGACTGCGATTCCCATTGAAGTGAACCTTGGCCATTCTATCATTAAAACCGTAGCTGATGAGCAGCAGCAAATTGGGTGTTTCCCGCCTGAAAACACTGCACTCCATGACGCATTTCGAGGTCAATTCCTCTCAACAGATAGAGATAGCAGGCATCGAAACCGGGACGATTGGGAAGCTAGTTTTGTCTGCAAAACGTAAGCCACCGGTTCACGACGGGCAAAGCGTGGCACAACGGTTAATGACAGATAGAAAAGTCAATTTAAAGTACACGTTGTGTGGATGGATTGCGACGCGCCGTCTGAAAGTGGACCGCGATTCCCATTGAAGTGAACCTTGGCCATTCAATCATTAGGAGCGTAGCTGATGAAGCAGCAGCAAATTGGGTGTTGCCCGCGTGAAACCACTGCACTGCGTGACGCGTTTTAAGGTTATTTCCTCTCATCCGATAGTGATGGCAGACATCGAACATGGAAGCATTTCGATTTTGCATTTTTAGGACTAGTTACTGCTATTCCGATACGTTGCGCTTAATCTGCGCGGATATCAGAACGCAATTGGAGTCGGCCACAGGGGACTTTATTCCATGGGATAAAACAAGTAGCGGACGAATGAAGCGAGGCAAGTGCTACACGTTAGCGCGGGAATTTACAAGGCAGTTTTGTGCCGACCTGGTTTTAACATTAAAACAAGAAGGAGTGATGTACAATCTCTCAACAAGTAAATTGTGTATGGAAGATAAGAGTTTTCATTTTCGGCGCTTCAAATCTCCTACCCTAGAAGGCTGAACATAAGAAGCCTTCGACATCGAAAATGAATGTTGAAACGTGGTTCGTAAGGCGAAATCGTGCCGAGCAAAAATGGGCGTGCGTTCGTGTAACTGGAGCTTCATTGGAAGTCGGAGTCCGCTGTGTCGTTTATGATTTGTTATTTATTGAATGCAGGGCAGGGCGCATTTCGGCGAGCCGTTGGAGCTGGCTTTCCGGACTTCAAAATATCTGGCTAGCCCAGAAAACGGCCGGCAGGACCTTAACCTCCGCTGCTGCCAAACGGTGGGCTTGGGAGTGGTCTCTTCCCCCGCAGCACCCCAACCCGCACCAAGACGACCCTCGTCCCACGTAGAAACGACCATGGTCCCACGGAGAATCGACCCTCGTCCCGCAAAGAAGCGATCATCCTCCCGCGGAGAAACGACACTAGTCCCGCGCAGAAACGACCAGTGTTCGCGTCAGGGTCCTCCAAAACATTCCTCGTGTGGGCCAGTTGATCAAAGGGGAGGGTTGGGGCATGTAGAGTCGAGAAAATAGGAAACCACGCGCAGAAAACGCCAAAAAGAACAAACGAATGAT
>CALYDF020002577.1:0-56414 GCA_944474145.2 Dicrocoelium dendriticum | reverse complement strand
TAGGCCAAGTTTTGTTACTTCTCGAATGCAGTTCAACCAGCGTCTTTGTCTTTGCAGCAAGTTGGAGTTAATCATGACTAATACTGCAAGGACCTAGCAGTGAAAGACGTTAATCTAGATTCGTTGAAGTTGTTGCTTCGGAGAGCAGCAGAAAGCGAGCAGGATTTGAACAAACACTACTTTCACCATGTAGATGACAAAGACAGCAAACGTTGTTGTGCCAAAAATGCAGCCCGCGGATTCACTTGCGCATTAAATGAGCAAAACCTTGTTGACAGGGCAATACGTTTCTCTCCGTGAATGGAATTCGTGTGCGTATGTATAATGAGGTCCTCCTGTTAAGCTGCCTGTCACAGAATTCATAACACCTTGGAAAGCGGATCCTGACACATCGATTTAAAGTATCATGTAAGTGTAGTGAAGTAATGTATTACTCGCGACGTAAGCACTGAAATTTTCATTAGGAGGAATCCGCTGGCAAGTGTCTTTCAAATGGAGGTTAGAAAACCAATCGGACACACTTGTCTGTTGAAGAACTCTGAATGACTGATTAGGAGGCCAATTTTGGACTCCACGTTGCGTTATTGAATAACGACGCGCAATCTGCTTCGGCCACGGTCCCAGTGATCGCGGTGACCAAAGTGCACTTTAATGTGAATCGAAGTCTACTTTGAGATTGATCCCAATATTCTAATCACCCAACGTGTTGTTGAATATTTGCTCTCAAATCAATGTTTCCTGGTGATTTAATGACAGGCTTCCAAATACCGAATGTTATGGTTCGTCCTATCACGAACACATGAGTGCCTTGTATATAAAGCGTGATGAGTTCCACACGTATGTCACCTGCATTATTAGGTCATTTTGTGACAAGCGAACAAATTACGTGTCACCATTGTGTCAGCAAACATCGAAAACGGAATATGTAAACCTGTCATGATCTTCATGCCCCTGATGGATGGGCCAGATTCCATGACAACAAATGTACTGTTGATCCGATTAGACTGACCGTTTGAAATCGGATGTCTACTGATTTCTATAACAAAGATAGTAGTTAATCTAAGTTGGGTTTCGGGAACTATACTTTCAACATGTGAGTTATGAATAAACCACTCTACACTGTGGGTACCGATGTTGAATCCATGTTGTGATAACCCATTTACAACAAATTGTTTGATACTGTTGGAATACTGATCAGACGAACAAACTGGAAGAGCACTGGACTGGACGACGACTTAGGGACGCCGTTCTCTTGAAGCTTTATGCACCCAAGATGTATTTGTACAACAGATTGAAGAGGGTCACACTTTCCGAACCTACAACACTTGGAATTGCAAAAATTGCAGTCCGTCGCAATGTTTATATTCACAAGTTTCACAGTTTTTCCAACGGTTATCAAAAGAGGTAATAATCTTTTTGTGTGTAACTTTGTGAGCAGCATGCATTACAAAATGCTGTGGTTTCCGATTACTCTAATGCAAATTAATGCCGGAGGTAAAATACATGAGAGGATCTTCTCTCATGGCTGCTGACATCTGAACATTGCTAGTAGAACGACCTGACAGCTTGCAAAGTCAGACAAGTGTCACTAATAATTTCCGTTGCATGTAAGAATGAATGACAACAGCGACCATACGATCTCGAAGTGTACTATGCAACTGGTCGCAGAAATACCTGGGATTATCAAGTGTCCTAATTTTCAGGATGAAATCTCGCATATCCTGGTTATACTTTCATACGGACATCTGGAATGAAGCCGGTACTGCTGCTTCAAATTTTGTTGGTTGAACAAGTTTCTGCAACAGTATTGTACTGTAACATAGGGCAGAGTACATTGCGGACAGGGGAATGACAGCTTCTGCAAATAATAGTAGGTGATTTGCGTAGTATTAGTTTCAACAAATTTGTGGTGTCAACTTATGAAACCTATCAACTGCACGATCATTTAATTGACGAAAGTGGGCGTTATTCTCCCCAACAACCCCAAATTATGTGTACATAAACAATTTGGCATAGTCTCAGCCTAAACCTGGTCAGCTATCGCAAGTGAAGCTGCCGAGTAAAAGAATACCTAATAGCATGAGCATTTTGACACTTGCATTTTCTGTCTACACATTCCAAACTTTCTTATCTTGCCTTTGCAAATGTGTCGTATTTGGCCTGCTGAAAATCACCGAAAACCAGCTGGTCTGCTATGCCGTGGTATGCAAACGTATGGCTAATCGGGAATTATCCAACGTTTAAACAAACCAATTATACCACTGCACACAATGAGCTTAATAAATTTATTCAATTCTGTGCGCAGTATTCGGAGGCAAACATCCAGATTCGGTTTCTGACAAACTGCATCGGTCATGGGGAACCTCCGTAGCGTTCTCTCTTTGTGCTCTGAGCAAGCGTTAGGCATTAAAGAAGGGGAATAAAGAGCGGACGCAGCAAAGCAAACTTGACAGGATTGTGACGGAACGCACCGTTAGCTTTGGATTACGTAACTGATGAGGAAATATAACATCGTATATGCAGCGAGTGTCAGTAAAATGACAGCAGGTAGAGGTGCTAAAACTGAACAGGCAGGTCAACTAAGTAAAGTTCAGAATAAAATTTCCGGTCAAACCTTAGCGGTTGGTTCACAGGCTTCTCTCATGGCGGCTGGCTGGAACTACAATAGAAGTACTATCCCTAGTTATAAATTACGACTGCCTTAAATCAGCATGCACACGGCTTGATCTAGAAGTGAATTTTGAAATGCTTTAAGTACAGTTAATGAAATAGGTGTATACATGCGAAATAAGTTTAGAAAAATTGAGACCAACCTGGTCCAATCCAGTTATCAGCACATAAACCATGAATGGCAGCCAGGCATTTGTTGACAAGAGAGCATTCAGACAAGCCATAGACACCACGGAAAGAAAGGGGAATACACTCTCGCGTCTAGACAAAAATGAAGGGGATGTTTTTATGTACAAATATGGATACAACTATCAGATATGTGTATTACATGAGAATAGCTCAAAGTTCGTACAAGACTTAAATGAGAAGGATGAACACTTGACGACTGCGAAGGCTATAACTAACTCTCAGAAAAATAAGATGGGTGATCGGATGCATAAGATTTAGCAGAATTCGTCCCCTTGGTGCCATTGTTCCCATATTATATGGTTTACGCAATTTACATGAAGAAGGATCATTTCCATTAACAATACTACATCTGAGTATCTCCCATTCTCTTTCTTTGGCAAAGTGGTTAGCTAAAATTATGGAACTGAAGAATAGAACCTGTGTGACACCTTAGAATTCGTCGATGGAAGCATTGAGGCATTATACAGTATCATCAGAATAAAAGACTTCGGTTAAACGTAGTCGAAGTGCTGCGACAATGAAAACATTGCTGAGATTCTATTGTCTCATAAAGCCATAGCAGACCGGTAGCTCTACTCAGAGGTGTATGCATAACACTTCACATTCGCAATTGTCTTCTGATTCCAGTACATGACACAGTAACAATTTAGGTTTTATTAACTTAACCTGTATATCCAAATCTGCTGGAAATTTTATACATTGAACATGTATAGGCTGTAATTCTATATTTAACGCTGAGTGTTCTATCGCATGTTAATGCGGTTGGAGTGAGAAAGGATATCAATGGAAGAACAGCACAAAATGCTGGTGTATATTTGCTAGTCGCATGAGATATCTTTCAATGGATTAATTTATACGCCCAGCATTGCGTATCAGGATTTCGTGGTGACAGCGTTGAGCGTGGAAAACCCCTGGAGTGTTGCAGAGTGAGAGTGACTTAGGTGAATATTGAGCCTTCAAACTTAGTCGGAAATGTGATGTATTTGGTCTCTCAGAGTAAATTTCTTATTTCGCTAAAACATGGAGCAGTGTAGGTTTCTGATTTTGGTTAAACAGCAAATGGTAACAGGATATCAAAATACATATGCACCATTTGGAGAATGCCGTTGCAAATATTTACAAAGCGCCTAAATTTATACATGAATAAATAATAACCGTTAATTTCTGAATACACGAGGACCACATTGAACTAATGTGTTGCCCGAACTTTGTGCCGCACGGAAAAAACCATATTGGTATGCCATTAGCTAAACAGAACAATTGTTGTCGCAATGCATGTACAATATCCAATTCCAATTTAACATCATCGGTGAAGGCAAAATAATGACAACGGAACCTACTCCACATTCCGACCATTGCTGGTAAATGGTAATATTCCCAAAAATTGATAATAACCGGAAGATTATGCCGTACATTTTTTCCAATCAATATTATTTTGCATGAGCTATAATCGTTGAAATAAATGAAGTATTTAAATGTAGATTTTAGAGATGACGTTCATCATATGCATAAAACAAATTCCTTAATCCTCCTTTCTGGATACCTCGGTTGAGCCTCGGAATCCTGCACCATCCACGGACTGACGTCAGCTGCTTCTGGGCTATTGGCACACTGTGTAGAAACTGAACAGGGAAATCTATTTCAAGGACACTATACGAATGCATGCGAAATATTTCACTTTGCTGTTTATGCCAACAAATACAATTAAATTGATTGTGCTGATCAGTAATCAATGTTCACATTGATAATATGTCCCACAATATTGTTATTAAAGTCAACGGCGCAGATTTCACAACACATAATACGCGTGACAAGCATATTCTTCATGGTGAACCATTAAGCGGACACGTAGCATGGGTCGATCGTGGCTACTGATACAGTTTTCGACACATTTGCAGATAAACAATGAGATGAGGATAAGTATAAAATTGACGTTCCTAACTTGCGTAGGGTAGATCCCAACGATTATGCAGACCACAAATTTTGCAGTGATTTTTGTCCTACTCACTGCTCAGTTTGCTGTTTTGCATGCGAATAGATTTTACAGTGACTGCTGTGAGTCCACTAGTTTAATGCACTCCACTCAATGCATGTTTACTTTTCACGAGTTAAAACCCGGTTTTAGATATTCGCATATTTACAGATATGCGTTTAATGGTCTCGATGGATTTTTCTCACCAAATATAGCATGAAATTCAACCCATTAAAATACTAACATTTTTCTCATTTCCCTCTTGCGCAATCTTCTGCGTATTACAGCTGCTGACAACACGCTTATCGGCGCATCTGTGTCGAATTGCAGCCAAGTATCTTGCGTCGCTGCTGGAGACACATTTGTAAATGTTCAAATCACTTTCCAAGCAAGTAAGAAATTCTTTCAATATATTTGCACATTTATGCCAACAATTTCCTATTTGGATAAAACCGTAATGATATCAATTGTTGAAAAATGTGCAACATTTATGTCATGCCACTTGGCTCCGATTTAATGTTCTTGAGATGTTCACATTTCTGGTTTTCAATGAAGTATCTTGTATAACACTGAAGTAAGTCGAAACAATGCCGCGACCGCACAGCTAGCTACCATTCCGAATGTTATGTACCTGATCTGAAGTGTTGCCCTTGAATTTGGATGCACCAACTCTCGCTTTAAATGATTACTTTTGTTCATTGTTTGTGCTTAGAAAGAATCGTTCGTTCTGGGAAGGCGAAACTTTGCCTCAGCGACTCACAGTCGAAGAGTTGCTTACGCGAAGTTGCAGACATTAGCGATATCTGCGACTTCATAGATCCTGGATGTCCGCTGCAACAAGGAGGTGTATACACGTATAAGAGGAATTTCCTCGTACCGGATGTCTCGGTATGTATTTACTTGTACCGGTTGCTGCATTCGACTGTTTATTTAATGATGAGGAGCCAAATGTATTGCTTGCCTAGGGATGATCCTTTTGAGATATGTTTACAACATCGGCAAATAAACCACTCATTTCCAATTTCAGATGGAAGGCGAAACTAGCTACAAGCTTTATGACGAGGAATGCAACGTGCTTGCATGCATAGAGTACAAAGGGGAAATTGAATCCAAGAATAAGGACATACCGCAACTTCTGCTCACTGACGACAGCTATCCATGCGGCAGCAAATGACAGTGCATCTTTTGTTGATCTTCCTTACACTTTTGTCTCTTAATGCCGGAGATTACATGAAGGCAAAGCTTGCAAACTCTGACCAATACATATGCATCTAAAGTTTCGTTTCTTTTAATGGTTAATAAATGGGCAAACGCTTATTTATTATTATTATTGTGCATTTTAATCGTCGCTTCTACTTTCTTCGAGCTTATTTCATTGTCAAGATGCGGAACCTCGCTATTTTGACGTATGGACGACAGATAATGTGGGCTGTCGTTTTGTAAGACCTCATGTTTAATGATGCTTGCTGCGCGTGTTTCGTTGCGTTTTAGTAAATATGTATTTGATAGCGAAACGATCGTTTAATAGAGCAAACGAATTAGGTTCAACCAAATCTTAGTAGACAAAATTACATCCATTACGCTGTGCACGGTTTGACGATTACAAGTTTACCTGCATATCTGCTCGAAAATATGGATATGCCATACTAGTGGAATTTACACTAATATATGCAACAAAGTTAAGTGCTCAGAGCATTAAGAGTGGTTGAGTGCCGGATGTTAAGCTCGCAAGGTAATGTTGGTTATCAAGTTTCAGGTGTGTTGTTAGATGTCAGTAGGATATTAGTAGCATCCATAAACCTCCATTTGCGTGAAAAGTTCAGGAATGCCGCGAAACATTACAGTGCCTATAATCAAACTTTGTTAGTATGAGCTGCATAAATTTGGAACGGATGAGCGAGAGAAGATGTTGGCTTGTTAGCGTGTCTTAAAGGATAAGTGTGTAAAAGGGCACGTGTAGTAAGTAAGAATGTGAACGACCGGTGGCTGCAAAGATCAATGTAAGTTAGTTTGGAAAATCCGGAGTGCGCGAAGATTCCACGACTGAAAGATGTTCACATAGTTGGATAAATGAAATAATGATTTAACACCGAGAAATGTGTGATTGTTTAAAAGGTCCCATAGGATTGTTATGGTGAATTTCACAAAATGCATAAAATTTTGACAAAATCAGGTTTACACCGGTGAACTCCCTGAAGTGTAGGTAGTATAAACTAAATGCAGCGTAAATGCCTAACAAATGACAGCAAATGGGATTTTCAAAGAATTTTCATTTGAGTCAGGAGTATGTAAATGTGCGAGGAATATTCCTTTGCCTCATAAATGTATAGCTCTGATGAGAATACTTGAAAAGCATATATTTCGGGCATGTTAGATCATTTGGCGCAAGTGGGATGTTGGTAAACTGGTCTCTCCTCCTAATGTTCACACACAGGAGGCGAAAAATTGGATTGATAATTGTGACCGACATAGAAATCTCTTAAACACATTCGAGATAATGTTCATATGTAATGGTTCATCTAATATGGTGCAGCCATCTCGATGAGGTTTGACCTTTCCGTGGTGCGATGGTTTGTGTGTCTCAGTGACCCATTGAGCTTTGCTGGGTGGGGCATATTTGCACGTTCAGCGCCACTCATACCAGATTGGTCCATGGTTAGAGGACAGACAAACTCAACATCCTGGTCCTCCAGGTTGTGGGTTGGAATGAGAGGAACTCCTTATTCCTTAAAACGGACTCCATGCACCTTAACGACAAACCCGCTGCTTTGGTGTCAGGCTTTTAACCAAAAGGCTTTGGTTGAGAACCCCATTCGTTCTCCTGTCTAGGCCAGGACAACCAGACAGCATTCTGCCCACGCAATACACAAAATTCTCTTCAAACAAATTCTTGATGCTCTGGCCACCGCAGAGGGTAATCAACGGTGCCCTATCTGTTGCATTGAGCAATGTGGATAGGGGTTAGGTTGCTACTGCTCAAGATGTCCCATCTTCTTATTCCAGCTCTTACGCATTTTCACCCTTATCGTCGCGTTCCAGCCTTACATTTATCCCCCTGGTTTTAACTCCACAATTCGCGACCTTCCCCCACTTTGCTTCAATATTCACCAGTCTTTTAGTTTCAACTCACATGTGAACACGGAGCGGCATTGCTGCTCTGTCAAAAGGCCCAAGTCCAAGCAAGTGGTGAAGTCCAGTTCATCGACTTCCATTTGGTGCCCTCGATCCTCCTTCAAATTAGCATGCCTCAATCTTCGCACATTGCTTCAGATCGGTCAACAGGCAGCAGTTGTCTGAACATTAGAGACCCATTCGATCGATATCTGCTGCTTATCGGAGACCCGCCTGCAAGACTCGAGCTCTGTGCTCAATCTGCCATCCCCTTCAGGTGACACTAGCAGTACTTTCTTATTGCGCCTATTTGGTGACGATGTAGCTTCGAGCAACGGCCAAGTTGGTGTTGGTATTTCACTGGGTCCCCGGGCTAAAGCTACTCTGGTTGATTGGATTCCAATCAGTAGCCGGATGTGTACAGTCCAATTGGCTGGCTCGTCCAAAGTTTCGAATTCGCGTGTGACTAACTGGAGTCTATTCATGATCTCTGCCTAGGCACTGACAAACTGTCGCTATGAATCGGTGAAGCACGACTTGCATCGTCAGCTGAACGAGCTCCTTAGCCACAGAAGTAGTTTGGACACTGTTGTGCTGGTTGGGGATCTGAACGCTCAAGTTGGAAACGTATTCACATATGAGCTGCATTTGGGTGGCAAACATGATGTAAGCTCCCTTAATGATAACGTTAAGCGGTTACTTCATTTGTGTGAGGAAGCTCGCTTATTTCTTGCATGCACTAATTTCCGGCACAGCACCCGCCGGAGGGTGACTTGACGCCAACCAGCCTCAAACCAGCTATGGACGCAAATCGATCGAATTGCGGTAACTTACTGATAGGGGTCTGCGTCCAGAGCTGTCGCTCAATTCGGAGCATTTGTGTAGACACCGACCATGCACTTGTATGTGATGACCTGCATATGGTCTTTGGCGGACACCCACGACGACGTTGTGCCCGTATTGACTCCAGCCAACTGGCGAAGCCAGCTGTTCGGAATGCCTAATAAAGTACGCTGTCATGCGAGTTGGATAAACGCTCACTGGATGCAATTGAAGCTCACTGGTATCAAATTCACCAGATCCAACTAGCAGCAGGAAAATCGTCATGTGGTATGTCTAATGGCCAACATGAACATTGGGTCTCTTCGCAGTATCTGGATCTTATCGTTGCTCACCGGTATATTCCTGCTGGCAGCGAGCATCATGAAACTCGCAAAAAGCTATGGAGGATGTTCCGTGCTAGCCCGAAGAGTGAATGCGAATCCTGGTAGTCTGTTTGTGCTTCAGAGCGGGAAATGGCCGCTGCCCTTGATAACCATAGTAAGTAATTCCGGCTGATACGGGAATCCGGCAGCAGGAGACCTGGTATTAGTGAAACAATTTGTGACGAGAGTGGGCAACCTATCCACAAGTTGTGAAAAGGCTTGGAGCGTTCGACCGAGCAACCTGAAAGGCAATTTAATCGGCCGGAATTGTTAGATTCCTCGCCGGCTACTGATCGTTCACTCCCTGAGCTGCCCATTTGGGTTCACCCAAGCTCTCAGAAGTCAAACATGCGACCGAATTGTTGAAGTTAAATAAAAGCCGCGGGACCAGATGAGCTACCTCCAGCCCTCTTCGAATTCGGGGGACCTGCTCTTGTGGATGATGTACACAAGTCAATAGTGAAATTGTGCGAGCAGGAAACTGTCCCAACCGACTGCAGCCACTCCGTCAGAGTCCCAATTTTCATGGGAGGCTCACGATCGGAATGCGGCAATCATAGAGGAATCACTCTGATTTGCATCGCCTCCAAGTTGCTGGCCTTTGTCATCTTTCACAGACTGACTGCCACTTGTGAAATCCATACTCCTGAAGAGCATGTCGGATTTTGTCAAAGTTGTGGCTGCATCGACCCCATCTTTACTTTGCGTCAGTTGTTAAAGCAACGTCACATATATTGGCAGCCCACCGTTGTCATGTTCGTCGATATTAAAGGCGCATTCGATTCGGTGGATAGACATGTACTTTGGGACTGTCTACTCAGGAAAGGTGTACGTAAGAAATATGTAAATATTATCCGAGCGTTACATACGCGTAGCTCGGGCAGAGTGAAAGCTTACGGCAAGCTGTCGTCGCCCGTTAATATCTCCAGCGGTGTGAGACAAGGATGCTTGCCCTCGCCTTTCCTCTTCAACTTCGCTATTGATGAAGTCATGGAAATCGCGTTCACATGACACGAATTAGAAGGTGTGGCCCTGCTCCCAGGAGAATGACTGCTTGACTTGGAGTATGCTGATGATATTGCCCTCATCTGTGAAAGCTCACAAACATGCAAAGCGGCACTAGACTGATTAGCACTGGCTGTCCTCACTTCAGGATTTGCTTTGCACCATCGAAGTGCAAAGCGTTCCTCCAAGATTAGTCTGGATTGCCTCCTACGCTGACCCTTGGTGGGGATTAGCTAGACGTCGTTCAAACATTCAACTACCTGGGAAGTCGTATCAGCGCCCGTGGGATTGAAGTTGAGATCACCAACCGTATAGGAGAAGCTCGAGGCCCTTTCGCTAAACTTTGCGACTTTTGGCGCGAGCGCGACATCACTCTCTCCCTGAAGGGTAGCGTGTACAATGCAGCGGTACGTTCGACCCAACTGTACGGTTGTGAAACCTGGCCGCTTAAAGCAGCGGATATAAAGAGGCTAGTTACGTTCGACCACCGGTGCCTTCGCAATTTAGCTCATATCTGATGGGAACACCGCGTGAGCAACAAGCGTGTTCGATGCATTGTTTATGGCACAGGAAATGGAAATGACCCGCTTAGCACCGTTATTTCACGCACCAAGCTCCGATGGCTCAGCCACGTGTTACGCATGCCAGCCCACCGACTGTCGCGACGTGCGTGATATCATCTGTTGTATTGATGACGCTGCACACCTTCATTTCGTGGGTATAAAGCAGGCAGTTCGAGCTTAAGAAGCGCGTGATACGGTTAATAAACGAAAACATATTCGTGTTTCAAGTACTGATGCTCGTGGTATTCCGCTTTCAACATGGATTGGACCCGACAGCGATTCATGCACTGGTACATCCAGACGCAAATGTAGTAAAGGCTTCTGAACCATTCTATTAGAGAATAACCAATACCAGAGGTCTAAGATTTTAAGAACAGAATGTTATGGTCTAGACGTCTCTACGCATTGGATAAGTAGAGAAAGACTACAACAATTCCTGTGCCAGATAATTATGCTTCAAACAAGTTGGCAAATCGGAAATAATGGACTCAATGAACTTTGAAATAACCGGTCGTAAGATTAGACGACGGTGGCTGCGAATAATGTGATAGACGGGAGGAGCAAATTGACAATACACGACACGTCCCCCTTAAATGTGGGAGCCTTTTAACTCCATCTATACGGCCTGATAGATGTTGTACATTGCTTGATCTACTTCTTTACTGGAACGGAAAATTATCTTCCTCCTCTCTGGATAAACTTCGTGAACAAGTGGATGGATTCGCTCTAAATCCTAATGGCGGATCAACGGTTAGCTATTTCAGGGACGGTAATAATTCCTCAACATATTCATACCCACCATCTATCTGTAGTTCACCGGAAGAATTAGAATCCCATGGATAGGCTGGTTAGAGTCCATTTGCACATATGGCCACACCTCCCAACAAATACAACGAAAGCATATTCGCACGCCTCTATCGCGGATTTTGTGCCTAGCATTTTATCTCTTACTGCTAACACACCATTGACGCAGAAATGCAGTTGGAGTGTCAACTTGTAAAATCCCATTCCATTATTAGTTGGGCGATTCGGTATCCGGTGGTCATTAGTATCCATCGAACTGCAAATTCACCTCTTTCCGTCATTAATTACATAATCATGTATAAAACCTCATCTCCGGCAGCTTAGAATGATGCCCTTATGATCTCAGTAGATAAGTGTACATTACATCTGTTGCAGACAACCCTCACATCTTATCATTTGTCGAGGGAACTACCGAGGATATGTCGACGACTTTATATTAAGGGAATTTAAATACGTGGCGCTCTTAGATCAACTAAGGCTGCTAAAGCTAGAGGTAGCCTTGCTCCAGACAACTCGTCTCTTAATTGTCGGGCAAATCGCGGGCAAATGGTACCAATATCCCACGTTTTGCAATATTACGCAATAACTCACATAGACCGCTGCAAATGCCATAAAGTTAGTAATTAAGAGTATATCAAAATCTTGCGGAAATGGTTTGTCTGCGCCATCCCAGTACCACAGATTTGAACTCACTCGTCTTTTATCAAACCTGACATCTTAGTTCATAAACAATCCAATGTAAGTGTTCTAATTACAGCAATTTGAGACGTCACTCATTTGGATAAGTGCAGGTCGAGCGCAAACACCTCAACAATATCACAAGCTATTCAGGCTTAATTTCCAGAAGCACGAGGGATCGCCCATCGGCAGATTATTAGTAAGACTAATGGTTTAATATAACCAGCTTATGGGGAAAAGCTTTCTTCATTATTGCCGACCAAAATTGAGATGTCGGAAATCTGTTTTTTGATAATTGAACGCTCTTTGATGGTTCAAGGTGTGCAAATACGAGGGATTTACCTCAGGTTTACTTAAACACAATCATTATATAAATACTGTAAAGAATACTACGGTTCTCCTAAACTATCCTTATATACCTTCGTATAATTGTTTCCTAATCCGCCGGATGTTCCTCCAATCTTAGCGTATTTTTTAAATGCTCGGTACTTGAGCAATGCATGCCATCGGCAAACGTAAATGCGTATAGTTGGATTGCAACGAATACCTCCCAGGTGATTAGGAGCATTCATCCCGTGTTTCCACCTGTCGGGCACGTACATCTCGTGAAAACAATATTTGAAAGAGAATAGACTTAATGGCTCAGCCAAACTCTCTCCTACTGTCGCTATCGACTACGTGTGATTATGTTCAACTTCCAGAGAGTTGGGCTTGCGATGATCAACAACCCATCTGTTCAGATTCTGCCTGAAGGAGACCTGAGTTACTTTTCGAGATGGGTAACAATTGTCATAGTATATGTGCCAAGTGATTGCAATGACAACCCTGGGGTGCCAGGGTTTGGAAGAACAACACACAATTATATCCATTCAGTATACGGTCCTCGAGATCGGTGTGACCGTGGTTAATCACAAATTGAGCCCAGTTCTCAAAAGAGGTTGCGAGTCGCAACCCAACACACAGCGTACTCCCAATATTCAGCTTTACATTATCGGTAAGATCCTCTTGAAACTTTTGCTAATCCTCGCATACCAAAATCACACTGTGATTACGCTGGATAGTGTTTGCTTCTCGTGTTTCGGCGCCTGGTGACTTCTTGTTTGTTTGCCAGATTGTATCTCTGATGGCCATGCTCCTCTGCATCCTGCTACGTATGCATGTCTTTGCTCTGATCGTGCGAGACTGCATGTTTCACGAAGCAACTAACCTAATGAATTGATGAGTAAAATGCCACCAGACGGCCCTGTGGGATAATACAACTAGAAAGGGTCGTCAGTTGTGTTAGTGAGTGTGGTTAGTACAGTGTAATCGGTGCTATGTTTGGAAGCGTCGTGCATTTTTCCAACTACCCAGAATAACAGAAGTATTCGAAGAGGAACTTTACTTGATAGCTGCATTCTAAAGGACTGGCTATTGTTACCGCTTCGCTCGTATGCTCCTGAGGCGTCAAGTAAGCTTCGCAGTGTATTTGTTGAAGAGTGTTTCCGTTAAGTAATCTAGATGTTCTGCCACTCAGAACAAACTTTTTGTCCTTTCAGCAAAGTTTAGGACGCGTTTCCTTTAAATGTAATTGTCCTAGTCATCATAGAAAGCACATAAATTTATAGAAAACTGTTGAGTAAGTTAGTATAACTAACACAAAATCTGCATCTATTCCGGTGAAGAATTCTTACAAGTTTTACTTGTCTTAGTGCTTTAAGCAAAACAGTGTAAGTCCTACTGAAGTAACCGGAGATACATCCAAGTGTTCATTTAAAAGTTCGCTTTCCTTAACCCACGTATTAACGTCACCGAAATGTCGCAATTGGGCAAAATGTTGCTGTTATTTTGTTGCAGATTTTATGCACAAGTTTACTATCCTCACGAGTGTCTAAAGCAAACTTATGTGAGCTAAACCATGATTAATATTTTTCTTTGGCTTCTTTTGGGGCTTGTCAAAAATGCAATTCTTGCCGTGAACAACTCGCAATAACGAACCAGTTAAGGTATTGAATTGTATATGTTCCTAAAACTTACCAGCTGCTCGATCAAAATCGCTTTTTAATACACGAATAACATCTACACAATGATCGGATAGTAGGTTAATTCTTGCAGTGATCACTTTGATGGATTTGTGAATGCTTTCAGATAGTAAAACCTCATACGAAGAGATGTGTATAGCCAACTGCATCTCATGTGTCCATTGGTTCCATGCTTTCCCCAAAGGCTTACTGGAACAATTGGACAATCTCAGAATCGTTGATGTATCTTGGGGCAAGTTATTGAGCTGTGGAAAAGGGGAATACCGCAGGGTGGTTTTTGAAGTACGCACTTTGCAAACAATGGATTTTTCACTAATTAAATATTGGAAACATCAAGATCTCAACGACAGTGCCATTTTCTGAGAATGATAAAAACTGACAGAAGAATAAAAGGTTAAGCTGGCGCTAATTTACCTACACACTTGTCTTGGGGCATATTAAATTTTATTTGTACTATGGCCCAAAACAATTCTCTGAGTATAAAGCTAAGAGGACATTGAGAGTGTATGTGGGTAACAATGAGTTCATCTAATCTGACCATAGCATGTTTATAGGTATTGCGACAGATGCACACTTGATCGTGTGAAACTCTAAGTCTAATGTTCCCGTGTAAAATTAGCGAGTGATATTGGCCAGTGGCTTTCGCCTTCATTACCATTGCTAACTTCTGATAAAGCGATCATTTCCACTGTTTATTTAAAAGTAAGGAACTTGAAAGACAAGGAACTCCACCGTCGCATGGCTACAGGTGACTAATATGTGTAATAAATTTGGAAACTAATTCCAAGTATACCGTGAATTCAACTTAAACATTCGGTACAGGTTTAACTTGCAACATATATGCATGCAAAGCTTTCCTTAAAATTTCATGGTTATTTACTTTGATTAATACTACAAGATTTAGAACATAGCAGAGACTAAGAAAGCAGGGGGTTTTAACTGGCGTAATAAAACTGCCTAAAACATATATTAAACGATAACCGGAAAAATATCTAGAGCGGATAATTTGTGGACCAAAATTATGCCAAATATGTTACAATTAATACAGTAAAATTGAAATGTCTCCCGAAATGTCTCATGGCTTCAGTGTCAGATTTTATAAGGCAGACGCAAACTCACGGCACTGCAAACCGACGTATTTATGGTTTTATGGTAAGAATAGTAAAACATTCGGATATCGTAAATCATATCTGCAACAAAGATAAGCAATTGTCAAAGAGGTGCACCTGTGCCTTTTGAACAAGGAACTGTGTGAATAAACGCACTCTAAACGCCTGAAATATATAGTCGGATGGTGAATGCAATGCAACACTATTTGAATGTTACTTTTGTGTTAATTGCTTACTGTCTGCACGTTGTCCAGCATACCAATTTGATCCTGTCACAGTCACACACTGCTTGCCAGGTTCGTTCAATTTCTTGTTGATAAAAGCATACTGCTCAAAAAGGGGTCCATGCTCTGGATAACTTTGAAATGCTTTCGACTCAACGGCAATACGATAAGAAGTAAGTTGCAAATCCAACCCAACGTAAATCGTGGGATTCGAAAAACATTCAGGGAATCCACCAGTTTTCCACGCATAAGCAGCTTGCTTTTGAAGCAGTAAACATGCAGATTGATTTCCAACTCCTGAGCAATTTGTTTGAAACATTTCCTAGAAACGAACACCATAGTGGTAAAGTCATACTCACCAACATATTTCCCAAATTATATTTGCTCTCTGACCTGCTTGTAATCCATCCAACTCCGGTTACTGTGAAATGGGACCAAAACCGAAATTAACAGTTTCATTATTTACTCGTGAGTAGCAGGATTTCAGTTGTGATTACTTTGTGGCTTAATCCCGGATGTTCACAAGCTACATAGCACAGCCTTGTCCGGAAATTCACCAGACACATTTCGCTTTAATGGGGCCCGTCATTAGTGCGCATTCTCTCGGTCCCCTACTTGGGATCAAACCTATGACCGCGAGAGACGGATGCCAACTAGCAAGCAGCTTAATCCACTGATCCATGGTGACGTTAGCTAAGCTACATAATTTGCAATATAAGTGAGATAAGGTGCGACCTATCATCATTATTTATGAAATAATAATAGCTAATTGATTTGTTGGAGGTACAGTTGTATATTCGCGCATAATAATAATAGGACGCAAGCAATATGTCTTTAAATGCTTATTAATGTGTGCTTAAGTGTGCTTAGTACAAATGGCGCGAAATCAGCTACTGTCAAATCTCCATTGAGTTGACCTCCAAATATCTAGATGAAATCATGATGAAGAATCTTTTAGGTTGCTTCTGTTATAGTTGCATGCCATAGAAATGAATACCTTTCAGGCACTTCCCACTGTTTTGAGCAAGTCATGCAGCACTGACTATGCATCACGGTTGTTTAATTTAAAGAAATTTGATTAAAAGCATTTTAACCAAGGGAAACCGCTGCTTGACACAACTAAGTGAAAACACTCATCCTAGTTTTCTGGAATAGGATCCAGATTAGGGTAGCGGTTAACAGAATCCAATGTCCGTTTGAGATTTAATGGTGAAATAACAATTGTATCTCGGGTATAAAGTGTTCAAGAATGCAGTCAGTCCCCAAGCATATGTAGTTGCCAAACATCAAACGAACTGTTCACAAATAGCCGCTATTTTGAGAAGTAACTGACCGTCTATCCTTACAGATCAAGTTTCACACGAGGTGCAATATCGGTTCCGTAATGCTGAATTTTACCAAACGCTTTTTAACACATACCGTTCGTATATTCATCTACCAGTCACTCATTCGCCACATTGACTATGAATGATCTGGACGAAAATTTGTGCACCTTTACCATATGCGTGTAAGCTTCCATGTTTTTTTATATATCGCCACTAGCTATCTGGATTTTGATAGAACATAAGGCTTACCCTAAGGAACAGGCAGTCTAATAGCCTGAGGAAACTGGCGAACAAACTGTTTCACAATGGTAAGCATATTTTAAATATAACAAGTGTATTCTTCAAAGATGGCAACATAATTGTTCCGAACGGAAGGAAATGGGTTTGGCCACGCTAAAAAACTGCATTATGAAACGCCTAACAACATTAATTTATCTCATCAGGTAGGTATAACAGACGACTTCATCAGCTACGATGCTTGTGCCTGGACTGCCTAATGTTCACTTAAGTGCAAATCCTGGTATACTTAGACTTTGCGTGTCAAAGTTCAATCAAGCAGAGTAGGTAAAAATGTCTCTTTAGTCATTTCACTGTTGTGCCAAGCGTTGCCCGTCACGACCCGGTCGCTTAAGCATACAACACCAACTTATCTACCACTGGTCTCCGATCCGAGTTCTTCTCTCGAATACTGACTGAATCAATTGTGGTCGAAACATGCAGTGGACTTCAATGTTTTCTGATAAGCGACACACAATATCGCTGTACTTCCTTAGATACGTTCCCGGTAAACGAATGGCTGCCGTTCCCCTCAATACGAATCGCGGTACACCTTGAAATTGCGGGTCGCATTTCAACCATTAAGCGAATACTTCAAATGACCATTTACTCAATCCTTTGGGGATTACTTATTGTACCCGGTTTCTGCTCATGAGTTCCAATACATAATAAGTTCGAATACCTTAGACCACATTGTTGATAAATTAATCTAATTTGTCAAACCACATAACGCAACAGAAGACTGGAAAGCTACGTATAAAAGTAGAACGGCTAGAGCAACTGCTTTTTGGCATAGTGAAGTATTTTAAACTATTCCGTGTCTATGTGTTTTCGCAGATTTTTATTCGAAATTTGTAGTGGTACTATTCGCTATCCAATTTGATACGTTCGGCGTATATTACGAGTAAAATTTTGCAATAGCAACATGCTTTGTTAAAGTGGATTACTTGCTGCATGCTCAGTTACGCATAAACACATGAAGAGTAAATTTTGTTTAATCAGAATGGCAACAACGTACAATTAATTGTGAAATTTGTGATCTGCGTTTCGTTGTTGCGCAACTATATATTTTGTAACTTCACAGAAGTGTTAGATACGTGTTGAAGTAATGGGATATACTTTGTTGCTGGTAAGCCTCACAGTAAGGGTAGTGTAACTTTTCTAGAAAACTTATTGGACTTTGGAAAATATAAGGCCAATAGTTCGATCAAGGATATACTCTAAACTACCATATTTCGAAACACATTAGATTAAGAAAACCGGACACAAGGCTTAAAATGGACCTTGTGTTCAAAACCTACTGATAAATATCCGATTTTGGTTTTAAGATCGTGGAACAATAACATCTGACTATGCTTGCTTTAGAGATTATTCGACTCCATACAGATAATTGACACAAGCGCGCATAAGCTAGTAGTAAACATACGCCTTCGTTCATCCTCTCGGCCAAGTGGGGTTCGAACACAAATTCCCTTGAAGAACTTGGTAATATGACCTCAGTCCTGTGAGATATCAATCCACTTTGTTCCACACGACTCGCAGTGTATGGCTGCATGAGTTCAATACCAATCCAGAACTCCAAACCTTGGGGTAATCAGCAAAGTGCCTTATTTATTTTACCACCCACACCGCGTGACAAGAATTGCCAACGTCGTCCAATTCCCTGCCAATACAGTAAGCCAGACCCATCGCTGATATTATTACCATGAAAATGACAACATTTGTGGATAAATGGTGATTTGCTGTTGCATGACAAAGCAACATCATCAACGGAGCTTCAGGAGCTTGGTTCGCAATGCCTCGTAACCGATTTTGAGGTCGCTTATAAGGCACTGCGAACCAGGCCCCTGAAGCCGCACTGATGATGTTACCTTGTCAGACAAAGAAACGTCTGCACAATATACACGCATGTCGGAGAATAGCTCGATATTTGTATTGCTTCTATCGCGTGGGTTGTCTTCAGTTTCACTTAAGGTATAGGTTCAAGCACAGCTCGTATATGTAATGAGTAAAATTCAGTTATTTCACCAGTGTCAGGACGCTAATTGTCTCCTGAGTAGCGGCAGTATTTGTAGTATTACTAACATCGATTTTGCTCGAGGTTCTTAACACCTAATATAAAATGTTAACGTCTCCTTTGACGCATTGCTGCCGCAATGTATATGTATGCTTTAAGAATTGCTCGTTGAAAATTCCCGACATCTGGCAATTTCCATTCAAGGTGACGATGATAGATTACTAAACAATGTATGCAGTTTTGTCCTATTGCTGCACTCCGATCGACGTATAAATCCTAAAGTACATCGTCAAGTTAGAAGTACTCAGCTTCCGAAGCAACTAAAGCTGCGTGACCGTTCATGAAGCAACTTTTCACCATCCGCATCATATTTAAATGCAGTGTGATACTTGGTATATGCTTCTAAAATAAGGAGACACTCTATTTTTGCTCCCAAGTGATTGTATTGCTACTTAAATTGCCCATCAATGGCCGAAACCCTGTATGAGCTTGCATTAGGAAATAAATTGTTAAATACATTAAGATCCAATTCATCATTCATACACGTTAGCCGAGGGTGAGAAATACCTCATCTGATGTGCTAACATAATCTAAATCATAGACAACAAAATAACTTTAAACACAAAGCTAAATAGCATATAATGCGTTTGGAACTTAAAGTACCATAATAAATTCCAGGTAAACTGCTTAAAACCACTTATGGGGCATAGTTGTGCAGATTCAAGAAACACAATCAAAGCAATAAACTCATGCCAAGGAAACTTTCCGTACAGATTGCTGGATATTTTGACACACATGGTGTATAAAAGAAGACTCCATCCCTCTTGCTTGCCCCCCCTATGAACAGCATAATTCGCCCAGAACCGTTCACTCAGTGATTCAGTGAATTCATGATATCCAAAACACACTGCATCACAACAATGCACAATAATTGACTAGGTATATAAATTGATTAATTTGTCAAACAAGACGCGGACATAATAATTTCTACGAGTAGTGTTGCTCCCGTTAGTGTATTACACTATTCCCTGGAGCCACCAAGACACTTTGCATCAAAAGCTGTCGGTAATTAAAAGCCATTCAGCAAGGTGTGTTTCACTTCTTAAAATTTAATACTTATTATACACCGGTTTATTTTGTATGCGTAGCTCAAAAGCTTACAGTGAATTTAGTGCTTAAAATTAGTACACCACTAATGAGAGCCTTCAACGTGTAATCCCAAGTATTAGTATTAGCACAATGGGTATCATTAATACTTAGTTTACAACGTTATATGGTAGAACCGTTTTAAAAAGAGTTACAGAATAAACATTTGGATCTCTATTAGAAAGCTTGACGAAATAAACACCGAAACATTGTAAATTTTATTTGGTTATATTGTAATCGTGATGATTCAGCTTTGGAGGTTTTAACACTTCAAGAAATTACTGGTGGGTAACCGATTAATCTTCTGACTTTAGTCGGATATGCAAAAAAACTGTTAACGGAAAGAAGAGGACGCGGTCCATGCATTGTATTTTAATAATGTTCGTCATGCCACAGCAATATAAACGTCAAGACCTCACTGTGCGCATACATTGCTTAGTGAAGTTATTGTAATATGCTTAGTTAAATCTATGCTGCTTGCTATGGTAGATACCATTATGCAAGAGAAAAAGATGGCAGAAATGTACATTTAAGAGCATTTGCAAAATTTTGAATCCATGCTTTTCTGTAGGTTAAAGCGTGGAACACAATTTCTTTGAAGTGAAGCTAAGTACAATCTCTAAAAATTATTTTTGGTTAATAAAATTGAAAAGCATTTTTCGTAGCTAACAGCAATATTTGGCTACATACTGTGTAAATAGGGTCCATCCAAACTTCATGCTTGGCCTTAAGAGGCCTGAATGGTATTAACGGCACTATAAAAACAGCTCTGGTGCTTTAAGCAAACTAATGGTACTTAGTTTAATAATAGCACTGCAGTGATGTCAAAACCCAAATTTCGGAAATACAGTTAAGTGTATCGGAGACTAGCTTACAGTATACCCTGACTTACTAAATCGTTCGGAAGATGTTTTCGGTATCCAATAACAAGTAATTGTTAACAACAGTAGCATTGACATGATAGTGGATAATAAAATTTGGATTAATTTTTGAGCATGCAACGCGTGAGATGTACTTGTGGCTACTGGCAAAGTCTGCTTACTAATTGGTTGACAAAAAGGGCCACCGTAAAGCGGAATATTGGGTTGGAGCGGTTTTCGGAACTATGCGCGTTCGGGTCGACATTTGTCACAAGTACCAACATGGATCGTCCGCAGTATCGCGTTTAACACTTTAATTTTATGCACATATATAACAAAAGTTGCTTGACTAAATCTCAAAAAGCAAAGTTAGAGGGTAGTAAATCTATTAACTTACATCCTTATGGCCGTGAGCTCGAATATATTAAAATATTTAACTTCAAATCGAACCACTGCCGACTAGAATATGGCTGTCCTTTGGAATGTAACATCTACTTGTTAAAAAAGGATATCAGGTTAATAGCAAGACTCAATTCATAGCTGAACAAGCTTTACGTTTCTGGTTTAAATGTATGAACCAAACAATCCAGGTTGCAACATCAGACATGACAGACTGTCTCTCCCTATCGAGTTCACCCCTTCCTTGAACAGTTTTATTGCTGATCACAGCTACACAACAGCTAATCCAACCACAACGAATCACCAGCTTATTTCGCCTTTGCATTTGAATGGATTTATACGAATATAATATTAATAATATATCAATAATAATAGGAAATCTTTCTTGTGGTACTGAGAGACCAAGCTCACATAGAGATGGATGATACATTGTAACACGCTCAAGCATGTGAGGCTGTCAATGACTTGGATTTTAACGGAGTTAAAATAGGGATGTTTTTGCGAATATTTACATTTAGAACTTTATCGCCGTAAGCTACCGTTTAGCTGGAATTCTCATTTGGTTGTTTTTGGTGTAGGTTGGTGGTCCCCTGATGACTGTGGTTCTATGGGGGAAGGAGTATGAAGAAGATGAAACATTTAGATTAACAAATCAAAATTAAATGGGTAATACACAAGCACAGTTGCAGCTATTTGTGAGTATCAAGTTAGGGATTTGCAAAAATACGAAACAAACTATATTAAACCTAGTGGATCATCAAACTCTTGGAGTTATCGGAATAATATAGACAGTATTCACATCATAGGGAGTTGAGACAGCATGGTGTCCAGGCATTCCTAGGTCTAATTATAGAATTGAACCAATCCAGTCGTGTTTTGGCTTGCCAGGTGGTCGAGATGCTGGGTGAGCTTAGTTGCATTCCTTTCAACCTTCACTTGTAGGTGGACATTTAGGGCTTGCGTGACTATGCACGAAAAGTTATAATGAGAAAAGAGCATTTAACAGTAGGTAGAGAAAGAAATGGACGTCTATTTACTGTAAAGTCAGGACTTAATCAGTGCACAGTAATCTTGTAGGAGATGCCAAAGACAGTGCGATTAGGAAAGTATGCAATAGTTAGCCGATGCTTGGCATAGCGATGGAGAGGAAACGCGCCCCAAATACGATCATGGATGTAGTCCAAGGAATAAGTTAACGAGACATATTGGTAAGGTAGGAAGTTAGTGATGAATTAATTACTAACCAAGAACCCAACAGTTTCAATGTAGAATGAAGTAATGTAAGAAAGAACAAGGTAAGTAATACGGTCATCCGTGAAACCGTCTCCCAGGGACCCGCTTCCAAGCGGTGTAGTCACTCGAGTGGTTTTGCGGGCCCCTCCACGTCCCATCTGGACAAGTGTCGGTGTGGAGTGTTTCGGTGTGGCTCTATCCTATCCTTACACTGCGGTGTCGGTGTACTTTAAAAGCACGTTGGCCACAACCGATTTTCTTCATCATTTTGGCAATTGCTTTTGTCTGCGGAGCTAGTTACACAAACAAATCAGCTCTTTGGTCACTCTTAGTTCTTTTCCTGCATGGTGATCAGGATCACCGGTAGTTGATATATGCTAATACGTGTAAGTTCAGCAGTTCAGATTGAACGTATTTTGCTTTGTGCATCGGTAGGTCTTTTTGCGTTGGCATACCTGTTGCTTAGAAGCTGCAATTATCACCTCAGGAAATCCGCCCGCTAGAGACTGAAAGAATAACAAGAAAATAAGATGAAATAGTTAAATTAGGGGGTACAATTTATCAACAAAATAAGTAAGCAAATAGCACGCCTCGCGACATTATGGGATGCTGTATGTTTGAGTGTGATAAAATATTGCAATTCAGAATAACAGATAGCATTATTATTAAGTTGGCTTCTCCTTTCAAAACGCACAGCTGTTGTGATATTTCCGGATGCCATAGGCTAGTGTTGTATTTAAAATCTATGAAGGAGCCATCAAGCAAGGTGTATACAGTTTTGTTTCACCACCTACAAGAAGGACTTCAAAGGCAGTGTTTTCGAGCATAGATTTAAGGTAGGCCGGAGTGTAGTACCCCTGCATTGAAGGTCAAATGTTGTTTGGACGTGATGAAATTTACACAAGTGTAGACACTTGAAAACCAAGTCATTTCTTTATATCATGCATGTTGAGAAAAGCTCCAAAGTTGATTTTTTTATTGTTTAGATTCTTGCTGGCCACTACTCTGAATGGTAGTTTTTCCATACAGAGTATATCTTATCAGGAAGCAATTGGTACGGATCTTTAAGTTCCCCTTTTGGTTATGGGTAGTGAGTATCCAAAATTGCTTGCACGATAGGTTGGGGAATTTTACAAGGTTATATACACCCGACAATGTATAATGTTGTAAAAGGGAGTTGGAATATTTCACAAACGGCTCAGCCATACAAGGACTAGTAGAAGGCGGCGAAAGCACTGAATATTTTCCAAAGCTGCGCGATTTGTTCTACGCATATGAATAAAGATGATTGTGCAATGCACCAACGTAATTCTCACGATAAGCTTAACGTTTTTAGTCTCACTTCAGTATAAAAAGTATTTAGTGACGATATCCATTGCCGTAAATTTACTCTCTGATATGATACATGGTCAGAAAAGTTTAGCGATGTGAAATATATCACCCCAAGTTCCATAACTGAGGAGGAGTTTGGGATATTTAAACCGGCTAGGGTGATGGAGCCATCAGGGTATGCAGCATCCATATCCAATAACGCGCTATTTTTCAGCCGAAAATTTCATAGACCAATTTTTACTCCAGGAGTCAAGCGCAGATAATTCCGCATGTATGTTCCTAAGGCCCGACTCAAGGCCATCGGGTGGAAATGAGTAGACGAGTTTACTTTCATCCGCAAAGCGGTATGGTGGCCCACGTTTGACGGAAACACAGATGGTATTTATAAACATTAGGAAGATTTGTGGTCCAAGGACGGATAACGATGGTTTCTGTGCCACACCATCGAAGGCTTTATGCATGTCTAGTAGAATGGTACCAACTGCCATGTAACTGCCAACTACCAACGTTACGTGTTCGAAGAATTATATTTGACATATTACAAGAATTGCTTCGTAAGAAGGCCATGTTGTACATTGCTTATCAGATCATATATTGTTATGAATTGAACAAGACCATTCTTGACAATTCGCCTCAGTGCATTTGAGGCTGTCGCAGTATGAATAATAGAGCGAAAATTTGTTGCTGCAGATCGGGAGTCACCTTTGCGTTTTGTTGCCATTACTGAGTACTTTTTGCATTGTGGAGATAAGTATCCACTGTTTGTGAATAAAATAAAGACGTTTAACATCAGCAGCTGACAGCTGGAGAAATACCAAAAGGTCCTGGCTTTAATAACGTATTATGGAGGGTACACACTTTTGAGCATCACGCTGGCTCACGATAATACTAGAGAGCGCTTCATCCGTTTTCCATCTAAGAATAGGATTGGACTTACTAATATCCACACCTGTGCTCCAAATGGAGCGACGGTACTGAATGTAGCCCGTCCAGCGGTAACTGATTGCAAAGTGATCGATCTGCGTCCAAGGCTGGTTTCAGGCATGTGCGCACCAAGTCACCCTAATGTGTGTGCTGTGTCGGAAGTAAGTGGTCGCAAGAAATAAGCGGGCACCTTCACATAAATGAACTAACCGCTCACCGTTATCATTACGGGAGCCTACACCGTGTTGGCCGCTCAGATGCATTTTATCGGTGGACAACCTTCCAACTTGAGCGTTCAGATCCCTAGCCAGCACAACAGTGTCCGATGTTTTCCTCTGGCGAAGGAGCGCGGTAACTAAGCGGTAGCAGTCCTTTTATACCGAATCAACGCTACAGTTTATGGGTGCATAGGCAGCAATGATGAATAGACACCTATTAGTTCCGCGCAACTTCGAAGCTTCGAACGATCCAGCCAATCGGACCGTACACATCGGGCCACTGACTGGGATTCAATCAATCAGAGCAGCTTCAGCCAGGGAACTCAGGGCAATGCCAACATTATCTTGGCCGGCACTCGAAGCTGCATCGTCACCGGATAGGCGCAATGAGCAAATACTGCTGGTGTCACCTGAATGGGATTGCATAGTGAGCACAAAGTTCAAGTCGTGCAGGCGGGCCTCCGATAGGCAGCAACTACCGATGGGGAGAGTCTCTAATGTTTGGGCAAGTGCTGCCTGTTGACCGATCTGTAGTAATATGCGTACATTGAGGCATGCCAATCTGAAGGATGATCGAGGGCTCCAAATGGAAGCCGAGGTACTGGGCCATCAGCCGTCCTGAGTGGAGAAATCCTTACCTCACATGTCGTAGGTTAGTAACATGATTGTACAGCAGTTTGTGTTTAGCAATGAAGGTTTTGCGAATTTCTGCTGATAGGCGGCTTTGTCTTCTCCTAACATTTGAGTGCAGTGGTTACGTTGAGCTACGTATTTGTCCCAAGTTTCTTGTGATGGAGCTTCTTGTAGACACGCCATGCTGTGTTGCGTATTGTCATATATTTTCGCGTTCTACTCCTAACGTAAGAAACTGATGTACACTTGTAGCAAACGTTTATCCCTGGAGACTCTGCTATCAGCTGACTGAAATTGTTGACCAACTCGAGCCAAGCGACTTCCGGAGGTTCTTCTTCCAGGAACGACCAAGTTGTGACGCTGACGAGCTGGGTTACTCGGTCGTAGTTTGTTATGGTTCGCACAGTCACATCGCTCTCATGCAGATATTCTGCAGAGCGGACGAAGTTGAAACTGATCGCGGCGTGATCACTGCGACCCAACGGGTGGTCTAAAACCAACATATCCATCATATGCTCCTCGTTGGTAAGCACAAGATCCAGCACAGATGGCCTGTTACCTGTTGTGAACCGAGTGGGCAAAGTGAGGTGATTGTACAGGAACAGTAGTTAGTCGATCTTGTAGATCGGCCTTGAATTGTTCTCCGATCGTGGCGGGTGTTTCTAAGCATTGTACATTGAAATCACCCATGACAAGAATGTGAGTGTACTTTCGCTGTAAACTGCATCTTAAAGTAGCCGCTATTTGGTAGTCGCGTTCGGGTGTTGTGTTAGGGGCGCGGTACACCAAGACAATAAAGCAAGCGTCCCTGCCTTTTAACTGCAACCGGCACCAAAGAGAGTCGGGGAACTGCGAGTCTGAATCCTCCACGGCTTCGCACTGTAAGTCGTTTCGGTAATACAGGATTACCCCCCCTCTTTTTGTGAACCTGTCGTTCCGGATCAGCGACATGTCCGGTAGCGAAACTTCAGCGTCCATCATTCCTATGTGCAACCACGTCTCGGAGATACCAATGACATCATATGACCGGGAAGCTTGGCGATCTTTCAGTTCGGCCAGTTTGTTAGAAAGACCCTGAGCATTCGTATACAAGCAGGCCAGTTTCACGGTCTCTAGGAGCCCACAGAGGGTTGAAGCGGTCACGTCGATAGGAGGTCGGCAGTTGCTCGTTTTTCGATGGGATGATGATACCTCGTTTGCAACTTGATTCGGCCAAGGTGCGTCCCAACCTTCGTTTAGACCTACGTTAGAGTCAATTAAAGCAGCAGCCAATTTACGCTTCTGTACATTCGTCGGTATGCTTGCTGCTTCAGTTACCTTAATAATTGATCTGTGCAAGGCGTTTGCAACCTTTAACCGAATTTCAGAACGAAGATGTTTCCGATTTCTCCGCCATCAATCTAAAACATCCTTTGCTTGTTGCTCTGACTGAACCACAAGTTTTAGGATTCTAGGGCCGCATCCTCTATAATTTGGTGAGAGAGGTATCCTGGTGAGCGATAGTGCCGCAATATTATCCAAAGAAAGTGTTTCACGAATGAACCGTCACTGTTCTAAATCATGCTTTCCGGTCTCTTGAATATCGTTAGAAGGATGTTCTGGCACGCCATGTATGAAGATTATGTTTAGGCGGTCTTGCTTGCTGTGCCTCTCTTCGGTGTTTCTTTTTGATTGCAGCGCGCTCCAAGGGACATCAGGATAGATACGTATCCCACAGGATCCGTGCTTTTAGCGCGCTGGTGGAGAGCAAAACGTTTTCTACGTCGGTGGAGGATTCTAGTGTTACTCGAACAAATCTGGGTTCTCGATAGTGTGGCGAGTTCGGACGAAGAGTATTTCGCAATAAATTTATGTGCTTGGCTTTGCTACTCATCTGCATGCACAATGAGTTCCATTGGTCTTGGTCGTCTGATAACTTATCCCGCAATGTGATGGCGGTAGATTCAGGGACATTTGAGCATACAACAGTCCGGCACTGTTGTTGGATCTCTTTTTCGTTGATCTACAAGGTATGGTACTCGTTTGTCCTGACCTGCTCACAAGTGATGATTGCTGTTTGTCCCTCTGTTCGCGTTTACAGTGTTTACAATGGAAGAGGCCGCAACGCCGGCCACTTGATGGACATTTGCAGCAATATCCGCATAGGTAACTGATGTTCTAGGAGGCTTAGTCTCGACAAGAGATGTTCACGTCCACGACTAATAATCCATCTGTGTCGATGACGTTCCGTTTCTGACTTAGCTGTACGAACGGTGAGCAACTGACACTCATGTCGGCCAATCCGTGTCCAGTAATCGAATCTGTTACGCCCGTCTCCCATGGGCTGTCTGGCTCGCTCAGTTGGTCCTTCCGTGCTACCTTGTATGCCACTCGCATCATAGTATTCACCCAGGAAGTTGAGCTTAGTGGCCACTAGTGGTTCCACTATGATAGTCCATGGAATGACAATGGTAGCGTCCTGCTCTACATCCGGTCTTCTCTGTTTGGGAAACTTGTGAACGCTCACCGAAGCGAACATGGACGATGTGAGCAGTTGCGGTGCTCGATTCACCTCATTCGCGGAGAGCTACTAGTGGGTGCCTTTTATTGTAGTCCCCTGAGCCGTTGTTTGGATTGGCAAGCGCATCTTTGGGGCCATATGAGTCGCCGTCCTCGAATACACCGGCCTGCAGTTCAACCTATCATCGGATATTGTGAGACCAATCCAAAGTTCGCTGCTGTGGCACATGAAATTGGGGCTGCACAACGCGACTGCCAACAGACGCGCATGGTACTGCGCTCAATTCCGCCGTGCTTAGACTTGATGTTAATCAGCTCTGAACAACAGATGTATGATATTCGGATTCTGACGCATCTGACGACAAGCGACCGCTCACTTGTTGTTACCAACCTGGATCGTCCGCTTCAGCAATCCCAAGCAGCCAGTCCAAAACTACTGGAAACGGAGTTCAACGGCCTGACTCTAGCCGCAAACCAAGTGGATTGGTCACTGCCGTAATCTACATCTGCTGAAGTTTGCTGGTTAGCTATAAGGAAGGATTTAACTTATTGTGTAATGAGTTTGTACCCACTGAGTCTCGGAAAATCGGACCGGTCAAGCCACACTGGTTCGACAAATATTTAGTAAGATGGCTGGGCGGCGCGCAAGCTATTGAACAAATTCTTTAGCTCTGACTACAAGGTGCATAAGAAACAATGAATTATCTGCAACTGAAGGAGCAAGCACAATCATTCAGCGAAACAGATTGCAACCGCAGCAAAGACAACTCCGAAGAGAATTTTTGAGTACGTAAAACAGCACTTGAGGCGGACCGGTGACCTACCTGCGATAGAGGAAGCTGACGGACAGTCCCTAATCTCCAGCACTGAATGTGCTTTCGACGTCGCAATGTGTTTTGTTTCTGTGGTTGCAAATGACAAGATGATTGTACGGCATTTGATATCCTGGATTGCGGTGGAGAAGTGATGCGTCAACTACACGATAACCTTGACACTTCCAAGGCCGCTGGCCCTGACGGGCTCCTTGGACGCAACTGAGGGGTACTGATAGATGGCAATATGGTCGACTGGTATACTTCGGCCATGGCGTACCCAAGCATTGTTCCTGATTTATATCAACGACTTGCCTCAACTTCTTCGGTCACCATGTGCTCTGGTAGCGGACGACCTAAAGCTCTGGAGAATGATTAGTACCCCGACGGGCGCAGCCCACTTCGTCAAGACCTCAACGACTTCACCATGTGGTCTGCGGAACTCCGCCTCCTGGTCAACCCATCTAAGCTGGTATTCACGAGCCTGGTGAAGTGTGGTGAGGGCTGAATCAACACTACTGAGGGCCAGTTAATACCTCCCGCAATATCCGTGAATGATCCAGGCGCATTCTCACGTAGCTACTTGAAGTCCGTAGACTAAATGAGCAAGCTACACGGGAAGGGATTGCACATGTTCTGGGCACTCAAACGAAGCGCCCTCATCTGGTCTGAGTAGGTTATTACTCTTCTATTCTCCTCCATCATCAGACCAATGTTGGAGTACGGACTGCGAGCCCATTGCCCGACCATGGGAGGTGAGGAACAGAATATCGAAGGACTCCAGCCCCTTGCCACCAGGCTCATATCCGCTTTACGCAGCTTACCGTACGAAGATAGATACCAGAGGCTGGGACCGTACACTCTGGACTATCATCGGTTCCGAGTCGACCACAACATTACCTACCGCATTCGCATCTAGGAAACGTCTCCATGATGTTTCCACTACTCCACTTGCGAGCATCTTGCAGCACACGCGGACACCAATACAAGCTTGTGGTTCCAGATTTGCATCGAGTTCATCTTTCCCCCTGCGTTGAATGCTGATTAGTCAATGTTTGGAACAGTTTGTCGGAGCATATAGTGAAACCAAACTTCGTACAGAAGTTCGAACGATTGTTGGATGGTATTTCTCATATACCAGGCCCCGAATGCGGATACTCACCGGCATCTCAAATTTTGGACCCCGTTTTACTGTGAGTTGCCTATTTTTCGGCGATATCACCTGAGAACGTAAAAGGTGATCAGGGGATTGGCAAATGCTAGATAGTATTCTTTTGTGATGTTTTGATCATATTTCGATGAAGTTGCACGGATTTTTTTATTTTCTGCTTGTTAATACAATACATTATACAATGTTCAGTATTCCGTTTTACTGGTTTGTGTCATCTGGAACCACTAGTGCGCTACCGAGAGAATAATTCAATGTGACAGATCAGTGGATCTATTGTGAAGCTACGATAGGGACTTGGTTGTAAATACTATCAGACTGTAGCGATCAGATTTACTTAAACGACCTGCTGCTACAATGGTTACCTACAAGGCATTCTCTGTGCATAAGTACGGAGAACATACGGTTGACCTGGTCGGGGTACGTGAAAGACAACTGCTCTCTAGACTATTTTGTTTGTGCATATTCCATTCCCATTTCAGACTATAGTTAAGCAGCAGTGCGGTTAAAGCAGTAGGCACTCAAAATGACGCTTTACTTATCCTTTGATCTTTCCCATTTTAATCTTCACTCCAGTCATCGTACGGGACTTGTCAAGCGCATGCTTTTTTACCCGTAATAAATCATTATGTCTTGTTTTATGAGCTTAGAGTATCTGAATATGAAATCGCGAGAGATTCGCAACTGGTTTCCTTTGTAAATAAATGGAAATACCGTGATTTATTATTCAAACCAATCCACAGTTACCCCAAGCATTTAATTATTTGGGTGAAGAAATCCAGTTCGCATGGTGTATGATACTGGCGGGTGGAGTATTGTATTGGCCCCCAGGACAGTAGGATGTCAGACCTCCACTGCTTCCATCAAGCCGACTATATGTACCTGGGGTCATTATTAGTAATTATGAGACGAGGATTAGTCACGTCAACAGTATACAACTGCCGTAACAGCTGCAATGGCCCGATACGATCGAATGGTCCGGGAAGTCACCGCCCTTGAAAACACCAGCAGACTACTAAGAGAAGTGAGATAAATCTGCTCACTGGATAAGAAATGAAAATACAAGGTCAGAAAGAAGACCGACCATTCAGACGAAGCATATTTTTTCTCTTCAATTCGGCGATTCAATTCCGCGGCTCCACCTTCGTTTGTAGACTGGAAGGCAAGTCACCAAACCCGCCCAGCCCAGCCGCACAACCACTCAATCATACTTAACTTGTCTGGTTGGATCCTGCTAGGCTGACTTTGAGTTTCGAGAATGATTAACTATTTACCCTAATGCATATATTTGCCTTATCTGTGTGTACTCACTTAGCTTACTCGGTTCCTACAGCGGGTACTTGAAAGCTCATAATGAGCAGTATGGATGCGGCAATCCTTAGGTTCGTCGATCGTTCCCGTGTGTATCCGGTTACTCTAATTACCAGGTCTTGATACTCATAGATAGTCAGAATGAACTTTTCCTTCTGTTTTTCACCACACGTCTTCACTCGCTGTTGCGTTTAACTCGTATAATTTTGGTTGACAGCTACAGTCGCCTCTTTCCCCCATCATGAGGCCACTGCCATTATGGCCCTAATTTGAACCCCAATGAATTGATAGAAAATGACTGAAAGCTCATTGGGAATATTTTAATCGAACGCTGTCTCTGTATGCATGCATACGCTCCAACAATCGACAATTCTGCATACATTGCCTTGTGGATTTCGAGATGGTTCACCCCTCCAAGGCATTGGTTTCGCGGTACCACGGGAAACCTGCATAGTCTATTTATGCTATTGATAAGTTATAAGTAGCTCAGTGATTTCAATATTAGTTAACTAGATTTGCGATTCTGATTGACATGATGCTGAAGGCTGGAATGAGAACAGCTAGGACGGTTTAAACACATATTAGAGTAAAATAGTGGGTATTGCTTCGGAAGCAAATGACGGCTAGGCGAAAAAGCTAATCTACAGCCGGTCGCATGTGGCCAATACACCATCGAAAATAGGAATATATTGTGTCGCAACTAGTTTCAGCTGGATATCCACCACTCATTCAAGAATGCGCCATACGATCGTTACGCTGTGCTAGGTCTCGTCATTAGGGTTCATCCGCCGGATTCTGTAGGATCCGAACACAACTTCGTTCCAATGAGTCACCGACCCATGCTACTAAGTTCCGTGGGTGACGGTGGCGAAATACCATGACTGATTTCTAACTCTGATGTAGTGCGGATCATTCTTAACGGCCATGCTCTATGAACGTGCAGAATAATGCGATGGCCCCCAGAGCTAGGAATAACTTTGCGCGTCACCATCAATCGTGATGACGTGTAAGTTTCAAGGTCAAGTAACATCATAGGTCCGGATGTGCCCTAATGACGCGACCCAGCAATAAATACGGCCGTCTGGCTTTTTCTTGGAAGTGTACTGGCTATCTGGCTGAGTCTATACCATTTCCCGGCCAAGTTGTCCTCTTGGGCAACAGAAATAATCTGAGGGGCATTCAACATGAGTCTACTCAATTAATTGGTTCTGTGCGTAGGAGCTGAATCGTTCACCTGCACCCCTATGGTTTAGTATGTCGGAGGTCCAATTGGCTGAAGGCGACGGACTATACACGCACACCTACACACCTGCACAAGTGACTGGCGTACACACGGAACAAATTAATTAAGTAGACTCATGTTGAATGCCCCCTCAGCTTATTTCTGTTGCCCAAGGGAACAACTTGGCCGGGAAATGGTATAGTATTAACGCCCTAATACTATCTAATAAATAATGATTGTCTTAGCAGTTTAGATGCTATCTCTATTGGTGGTAGTTTTCAAGGTTAGTCTTAGCTCTGGGAGGCAGCCCTGTTCTTTGCACGTTCATAACATGTATGGCATTTGAAGGTGATCCGTGCTACATCGCAGTTAGAAATCAGACATGGCGTTCCGCCACTGTCTCCCGCGTCCTTTAGTGACATGGGTCGCTGACTTGTAGGAGTGAGGTCGTGGTGTCAGATGCGGAAGGATCCGACGTGTGTGCGCTGCTGACGAGGCTTAGTCTATTCTTTCAATACTCAGATTAGTCAAAAAAAGCAACGAGTGTCGCGACAGGAAACACGGAGTTAGGCGTGAAGCACACTTGGGTCAACCGAAGGGATGAAAAATCACACGCGGTTGTCACCATCATTCCACCTAAAGCATTTACTCGCTAAGACCATGGGAATTTTAAGGGTTGCACAAGCATTCTGTGCTTGCATCTCTCTGGCTTATCTCAATCGCTTCAGCCATCTGCACTGACGCTTTCTCAGACATTTCTGGTATCGCTTCGATACGGTGTGGTAGTAGAATTTGAGGCTCACTCCGAAACAAATGTTTCAAATGGGAACTATTGATGCTTGTGACGTGCAGATTTCTGTGGATTTTCCCATTTAATATTCCATAGTGGCGAAGAATATGGGAACTAACCGGATTTAAAATTTTAAGTAAAACATGGTTTATTACTTGCATCTGTTTTAATTCATTTGTAAGCTGCGTACTGTCTTCTTTTATCTTCCGCGGTCACGTGTTTATAAACCGCCTCAGCTTTAAAATTATCATTCAGTTTCCAGGTGTAACTTGTTTTGCTCATTGACATTTCTCCCGCTCCTTTATATCGTCTCGAACACGTGTCAAACTCATGGCTTATTTTGACTAGACTTGACTTGATCTGCAATCCGGATTTCCCTCTTGAACTTGAACTCCACTCTCGTTGCCGGCTGCAATAAGCATACAGTTTTGTCTGTGTTTATGCTGAGTCCAAACTTGATCGCCGTGGAAGCGAATGCAGTCCTCATGCATTGCACCTCTGCTTTGGTATGTGTAAACCATGCACAGTCGTCAGCAAACAGCAGCATCCGCATGGTTGTTTCACGCACTAGGTTTCTTGCTCCAAAGCGGCGGACGTTAAGCAAACCTCCATCCATGCGGTGCTCCGGATGCACATCGTATTCACACGTGTCGAATGCGCACATCACAGCCGTCAGATACATATTTAACAGTGTGGAGGCTAAGACCCATCCTTGCTCCACACCGGGGATAACGGTAAAGTCATCGCAAGTCTGTCCACTCAACTGCACCCGTGCTCACATGACAGTATGCAGGCATTCAATCAGAAGAATAAACTTTGCAGGGCTTCCAAACTTTGAGAGAATCAGCCACAACGCCTCACAGTTCACCGTACCGAACGCTTTGATGAAGTCGACAAAGAACGAATACAACGTTTGATTGCGTTCACGACATTTCTCCTGTAGTTGACATGTTGCGAACACCATGTCGATGGTGCTTCGGCCTGAGCGGAATCCACATTACTCTTCAGCTACGTTCGGTTCCAGTATATGTGTCACAAAGCGATTGAGTAGGATGTGCGAAAAAATCTTGCCGACGCAGCTAAGTAAGTTGATGCCAAGATAATTGTTCGTGTAGTGCTTACTGCACTTCCCTTGTACAGTAGAAGGGCAGACACTTGCTGTTCTATCCAGATGGCTTCCACCAAATGTTGGAGTGCGTGCATCATAACTACCCCTCCGTTCTGCAATATTTCCAGAGGTATGCCATCAGCACCAGCGCATTTCCCATTCCGTAGTTAGGCAAGCGCTCTCTGTGTTTCATACATTCCCGGTGTGTACTCAAGTTCGAATAGTACGATGTGGTGTCCCATCCCGTGAAGTGTGTCCCAGTCCACCTCGGATCAATTATTGTGGTGGGTGTCAGAGTGTCCGTGCCACAGCTGCAAGATGTCGTCCGATGGTGTGACTCATGAAATATCGCTGATGACGCACAAAGATCGAGCTGAAGAAAACGAGAACGATAGACTTTGAAAGAGTAATTTACTAGTGGGTCTCTGTAAACTGGTATCCTTTAAGCTTCGAGAGAACTCCAGAACATGCAAGTGTGAACCAATGGATTAAGATTTTTCCGTAGTGTATTAAAGGTGTTACGATAGTCAATACATACGCTGAGTGACTGACTATATGTCTTCGGTGGCATGACCATTGGTGTTGATTTCGAAATATCTACACAGGCACAGGATCCCCTTTCACACAGGAAGAGTGCCTAATCCATACTCTTCGCGTTGGTACCAAGGTTCGGTGATGATAACGACAACAATGCGTCACCACCGGCCAATTCGCCCATAGGCAATCATGACTCGTTCACTGTCTCTCCTGACGTGACACTTGCGAAGCGTTACCGCTATTGTCGCCGATGTTCTTGCGATATGGTCAAATGTTGTTTCACTCGTCAACGGTGATAACGTACCAATAAGCTCATCGCGATTGACTACCTCAGTTCTCCAAGTAAATCCATCAACTGTCAACACACAACAAACATCCCCACCACCGCCACCAAAAACGTCCGCGGTATACAAAATCAACTGGTTACCGAACCGTACTGGACAGTGAGACGATCTAAACTGTCCTCCCACCCTAACCTCCCAACGCACACACACACCGATAGCCTAAACAATGACGAAAAGGAACCTGGAATCGAATCACACACCAAACTTTTCACAACACATGACTCGGACGACAAATACGCAAGTCCTGAGTGTAAAACGTTCACTGGGGCTGCTGTACTCGACCAGTTTAACTGCGTTCCCCGAGTCCTCAAGAGCACCATTGTAAGTCATGGAATGCAAACCCCCACAAACCGGTCGTCCGAACTCAGTCTCCGAGCATGAACCATCATTCTCCGAACGCAACACACAGAAGCTGCGGAACAATGCACAACTCCGCGTTCAGTACACTCACAGCCGACGCACGTCTCCACGCACATTGTCTTAAACGTGGTCATGGCCTCATACTCTCGTGTGTATTCAAATCAAAGCGCACACAACTCCTTTCCCGACACACCTTCTGGTGCGCACAAAGGATACCAGGCACATGCAGTTCATCTTTTGAACCATACATCACCGTCTCAAATGCCAACCGGCCACAGGACTGCCAACTCCTACATTCTTTATAAGATGTCCACAACGCTGCAATAACACCACTCAACACACCCTTTACGTGACGCGACTCATCACTTACATCAACCACCATGTTCTCATGATCCACTAACCGCACTGGAGCTTGTACAGCTGTGGTCATATCTCAAGGGATAGGGATCGGACTTCAAAGCCATCGTTGGTAAACTCGATGTCACAGGGCAGTCTCAGTGCTCCCTCCACGTATCTTTTATTACAGCGTATATGGTTGATCGAGATGGATGAAATTTATCACTCCACTGGACCAATCAGCGTCTAGCCTAGAGTGCTTCTTACGATGAATGTTTGATTTCTTCCACCGAGGCACTGCTATAGTTGCCAATGGGACACAAGTACATCAGCTCCGAGCACGATTCTCACACGGTCATCTCTGAGCTCGCGAAAGTGCACACTTTTAAAATGCGGCCAGGGTTGAACTACTGTTAGAGAAGAATTCTGGACTGGTTTCAACTTCCATTGTTTAAGCCACTAAGCTGGAGAAATATAAATCAAACCATCACTATTTAGCGAAATCCACTTGAACCCAACGGCACTCAAGTTAAGCGACAAAGTATTAGTTGACGTCTTTATCTCTAACGAGGCAGGCGAATATTTGATCCCAACCTCGCGGATCAAATCTTTTTGCGCTAAGGTAATATCTGACCCACGGTCTAGCAAGGTGTAAGTCTCTATTGCTCCAATAGGGTTCTGTAGGCGCACCGGTATTATACCTAATCGTACCACTTTTCGCAATCCAGAAGCAGCAAAACAGCTAATCGTTTTTCGCCTTTGATTCCTCATAACGTTCCGCATGCAATAGTGGGTGATGACGACTGCTGCAACCCGACCGGGTACATTTGACATTCGATGTGCAAGATGCGGTCATGTGGTCACTGCCGGGACATCTGAAACATAACCACTCATGCTTCCTCAATTCCCATTTGGTGAGCATCTTGGATACAAGAAAATCCTCGCACTCAGAGGTACCGTGTTAGTCACCAGATTTCGGGTCCAATTTGGACTTCATACTGATAGATGATAGGCCCACTTCTTCCACTTGCTGGGAGTTATAGGCCTCGACGCCTTGTCGGTATCCTCCCTGACCTCGATACTAACTGCCCGAAATAGCTGGGCATTATGCCGGCCTCCGAAGAGACAAGCCCAGACAGATCCTTAAACCTGATTTCTCCCTCTTCTTTTAAGATGCCATCAGCCGTTCGCGCTCCTCTCGTCTTCATACTAGCTTGCAATTGAGTCGAGATCGGACAGAAACCATACTTGAGACAACAAAATATGGCATTTTTCCATTTTCAAACAGAGCCAAGAAATCCCATTGTCATCCTGAGCTAATGTTCTTAAATCTGTCGGCAAACTGTCAATAAGGGATCTAGCCAACACATGCTTCTGGTCAAATAAATCATGAAGGATCACTTTGGTTCTGACATAAGATTAGATCATCAGCAAATAGCAAACAGTTAGAAGATAGCACGCTCGCGAAATCATTTATGGAAACCAGGAACAGGCGGGGTACAAGTACCGAGCCTTGAGGTACACCGCACTGAACTTCGATGGATTCCGACATGTTGCTTCGAACCCTCGCATTCACGTGACGTTGCACAAGAAAGTCGCCTATCCAGACCAGAACAGGATCGCCGATTCCATATGTCTGGAGTTTGTGGGGGAGAATACGATGGTCTATACGGTCAAATGCCTTTGAGAGGTCCAAGTAGGCCGCGTCGACTCCTACACCGGCGTTCACAGATTCCGTCCAGCTTGCACCAGCAAGCAAGACATTAGTGGTACATGAGCGATTTTGGCGAAATCCGTGCTGTTGCGAAACGAGAAAATGTTTGTTCTCCAGGTACCTAATCAAAGTCTCAGCTACAATAGACTCCATAACCTTGGAGATCACAGGAAGCAGTGTTATCGGGCGATAATTTGCTGGCTAAGCACGACTGCCACTTTTGTAGATTTGTGTGATGATTCCGTGCTTCCACATTGTGGGGACGTGCATGTCCTTCATACATCGTTGAAAGAAAATTGCTAGTGGTTCTACCAAACTCATGGCAGCAGTTTTCAACGCCTTCGAGCGAATACCGTCCGCACCGGGGGAGCTGAACTCGCGCAGAGACATCAGCCTCTTCAGTACAGCTGCGGAGGTGAACGATATGTGATAAAGCCCTGATGGCGGCGTTATCTGCTTAGGCAGGATGTATGATGATTGCACGCTTTAGAAGCTAAGGCCAAATTGTTTTCCAAGTACGTTGGCTGCCTCTTGTGCGGTTTGGGCTAACCCGCATGCTGTGTGCTGAGTACGAATACCGCGCTTAACACGGCGCAAATTGTTTACGTGTCTGTATAGCAGTTTGCGATTGGAGTAAAACTTTTCCACTAGACCTTGTTGGTTCATCAGTTTATCCTTCCGGACGAGTTTGACACAGTGGTTTCTTTGTATTGTGTAGACATCCCAGGTATGGGCGTTAGGGGAGGCTATGTAGGTGTGCCATTCCAAGCCCCTCATGCCATGCACTTACGTGTCCTGCTCCTTACGAAAGACTTCATCCTTTTAGGCCGGCAGAGTTTGTTTTCAGATGTCCTTGCCACGAGCTTGGTAAATATGTTGACGAATTCACCGCAGGCCACCTCAGGGGTTAATTCAGCTAAGAACGACCAGCTGGTTGCATCAATGTGCTCGGGCAGGTCGTCATAGTTGGTTACGACATGATATTCCTCGGCACGCTCTTTAGGATACTCCGCGTAACACATGTAATGAAACCATAACGTCGCATGATCACTGAGGCCAAAAGGAGTATCGGTTATCACCCTCGACCATCAGTTCTTTATTGGTGAATATTCGGTCCAATATGGATGGTCTGTTATTCCCCCTGAATCTGGTGGGCGTAGTGAGATGGCCATAAAGCGGGAAGTCTGAAACCAGAGCTTGCAAATCGGCGTAGTATTGCTCTCCTGGTGTGGCCTGGGATTCTAGAGCATGTAAGTTGAAGTCGCCGGTTACTAGAATGTGACTGTACTTCCTGATTATCACTTGCCTAAACGCAGCCATCAAATTGCAGTCCATCTCAGGAGTAGACGATGGTGTTTGGTAAACAAAGAAACAATAGGCTAAGATCGTTCCCTCTTAGCCGGAAATTACACCAAATGGCGTCAGGTACGTCGGTTTCTGAATCGTTTACGGGTTCGCATTGCACGTTGTCAAGAAATTAGAGGGCTACTCCACCACTTTTGCTGGTTCGATCCTTCGGGACAACGGACATGCTCGTTAGCTCGATTTCAGCATCCGTTATCTCGCAGCGCAATCACGTTTTGGTGACAGAAATGAGGTCACAAGCTGCTGACGCGTGTCGAGGTCTTAATTTAGCTAATTTACTGAGTAGACGTTGGGCATTTGTGTTCATGCATGAGAGCTTCTCGGAGACCAGAAGTGTCTTAGATTGGATGGATGAAGCAAATGAGTTTCCACCGACCAATAAAAGGTCGGCCACTACTGGAGTTTGGATGGGTTGCAGACTCTCGAGACGAGTTCGCTATATGGTCAAGTTTCAGATGCCCCCGATCCCGGTGTTTGCTCGTGCTCTGCTGTGTCCCACCGGATATTTTGGCTACTGTTGGAACCGTCCCCTAGTCTTTTCTTTGTGAGTTTTGCCTCCACTGCATTGTCGTTAGGAGCTGCTAGTGTTCCCGCTGCTTTCAGACGAAATTTCTGTTGGTAATCTGCAACGAAATTTAGTCCAGTTCGCTAGTAGGGTTTGTGCCATTAGTTCTGATTGCAACACAAGTTTTAACAGCCTGGGATCGCACCCCTTATAGTTTGGTGATATAGGGATCCTTGTCAACGAGGTCACCACCACATTTTCGAGAGAAAGAACCTCCCGGATATAGTGCCATTGCTCTCGGTCGTGCACCTGAGCATCGTCGGAAGAGGAATCAGTAATCTCGGGAACACCGTGCGCAATCATAGTTTTCTTATCTTGACATTTTCTGTACCGCTTTTTGTTAGGGGATCCACTTAACGTTCTTTCCACGGGATTTCTGGTAGTATGCGTACTCCACTTGAGTCGTCGCGGAGACGACTGGCAGACAGCAGAACGGCCTGTGTCTCGTTCGCCGAGTTTAGTGTTACCCGAAGTAACCGGGGTTCGCCGTAGTGCAAACCGTTTGGGTGGCGTGAGATTTATTTTATCGTCCCGGGTTAGCATGGATACCGATCTATGTACAGATGGAACACCACTGACTTCGATCGTCCGTCAACCTACCCCTAAATGTATTGGATTTGGATGCGGGGACATTTATGCATACAAGGTTTAGGGCACCATGGTTGCGCCTAGTGGCTACTGGTTTTGGATTTTGGGACTTAATATCCGGTGTATTTTGTGAATTTGTGAACGGCACTGATGGGGGCTATCCGTGCTGCGACAATTTGTTTTCTCTAATCCGGGCACTAAGGTTACCGGTGCTATTTCCGGTGTTTGCTTGGCTGCAACCTAGGTGCACTTTTCCGGGTTGTTCACTACGGCTGGTTGACTGTAGCGCCGGTCTCGTGTGTGGCGTACAGACTACTAGGTGCAGCACACCGTACAGAAGTTGAGGCAGGCACACTGCAGGCATTGTTTTTACTTATAGGAGGGGGAGAGAATGGAGTTGATACTGCTGGAGGCTGAGTGGTTGGAGTTCGGATGGGACGCCTGGCTCGCTTCTTCGACCTGACTAGGGAATTCGGGGTGTTATTTTAACTCACAAGTTCAGGTCTGTTTCCTCCCATGGGTGTAACCCTGGCGCACACCAGCTGCTCGACCGCATCGGTTAGTCTTTAACACCTCCTCAGTAGTACAGATAGACAGCTAAGAAATGGGATAGAATTGCATACTTGGCAGATGCAAAACGCCTCTGCGGTGTTAGTTTTTGTCGACCTCTTCCCAAGGCAAGTAGTGTGATAGGATTTCAAACACATGGTACACACCAGACCATTTTTTACCACTATAGCACATGCTTCCCATTTGCCCTTCATACGAGACATGTTCACAGCAAGCGTGCTGTTTTAATTGGTAGCAAGAGGACAGAAATAATGCCGCAACGTGTTTGACTTCGATTCACTTTTCGTTGCGTGGCTATCGGCGCTGGTTTGAGGTCAGCGGGTTTGGACGTGTCGCGTCCAGATGAGTCACACGTTCCTTAGAGTAGATAGGCGACGTGCGTGCTATCGATTCAGCCGGTAAATTTATAGGCAGCGACGTAGGGTAGAATTAAGGCAAAGCAAGATGACTTGGAAAATATTGTCTAATGACAACGGTGGCTGTTCCAAGTGCGGATCAAATTGACGACTATCGATTTGTAGAGCGACTTAAGGGAATAATAGTAAGCTTATCGGGTGACTCACAAAAAGATCTTTAAAATAAGACCAAAAGAGTTTTTGTGCGATGAGAGGAAACATAAATCCTCCGTTAAGGTTCAAACACAGTTGACTTCGAAGTTGCAAGAGCGCAGTTTGCTGGTGACCGGCGAATGATAGATCCAATAGCTGAATAGTAGTAGGAGGAGCTCGCGGAGCCAAATCATATGATAGCACGTAGGTCTCTGTGAGAATAAATCCAAAGATTTGGAGGCGAATAACGCAGGAGGACATCTTTTGGTGACCGCTCGGTAGCAACACGTTGATGCGAAGATGGGTGCAGGTTGGTTCATTAGAGCGGTGCTTAAGTAAAAGGAGGCCGAGCAGTAGTGCATTGGTGAGCACTTGTACAACTGAATTACAGGAACACGGCGCATAGTAGACCACATGCAGCTCCGCGTCGAAGTATGCGTGATTATGCCATGCTTTATTGGGCCGTTCTCACGGACGCCGCGGATTCTTGCTTCACCTTGATGGATTATACTTTTGCTTTGGAAATACTGTGTTATACGTGTTTTCCCTGTGGAAATTTTGCACCAATAATTTTACTGTTGGCGTGTTTTCCATCTGTGCGAATTTGGTGGATATCCTCCGGCTACTGTCGGAGGTCGCTCTGATTGATCCGACTGCCGCCTGTGTCCGCCATCTTGGATTCGTTCTACGGCAATGCAACAGGTGTCTGCCAAACCACCAGCTTGACCGACGGCCTTTGGATTTAGCATGCAAGTGCAGACATTGAAACGAACGGCTTCCGCAGATCTGACAGTCACAATGGCATGTACTGGTTGCCCACGGAAAGCTTAGCCCAAAGCTTCCAAAATAAACATTAATTTTAGCGTAGGCAGTTGTGTAAAACTTCTGCAATTTGGAATAGAATACAGATCTTCCTAAAATACTTCCATTTTCTCTGTGCTCCCCTTAATCTTAGCCTGCTAAAATGCTTACTAGTTCAACTGCTTCTCTCTCGTTCTGCACTGAGTGTACGCCTCGTCCACTCGTCAAATGTATAACTGCGTTGGCGCAGAAGTAGGATAGGCTGACAAAGATTGTAGAGCAGGTAGCAGCCGTGAAAACTGTCCCACGTGAACCAGACAAATCAGTGTCTGGAAGTTGATTCTCAACATCAAGCCCTAATTCAGCACAGCGTAAGAGTAACGAGCCAGAGTTAGCCCCTCGGACACTGGCGTCTGCTCATAAAAATGCCTTCACCACACATTCTTCAACAGAATCAGCCGCCACACTAAACACTGTTAGATGGCCGACAACCTACGCGTCCGTTGTTGCTACCCATATGACGGAGGCACCTCCCATTGCAACCCCGCCCGCTGCCAAACGAGTTACTACTGCCAATACCACCACGGGACTCAAGACCCCATCACTTGTCTAACAGAAGAATGCAGCCACTGATCCCTCCAACAAAGAGAACATGAAACACTACCATACTTCTCTGACTGTTCTCTGCTCTAAGGTGACTGAATCCGGGACGAAATTCATAAAAGATACTAGAGGACAAATAACAGTGGAAACCCCTGTGTCAACTAATATGGGTTAAAGCTAAACCAGTCAGTGTGATACGTCTCGTCCGTCATCCAAACTCCGTACACTACCGTGAACCGCGGTTACTCCAGGTAAAATTTCAGTCAGGTAATGATGCAGAGGCAGTTCTCTTGTCAGCCACTCGCCTCCGTACCACCATATGATTTTGTTCGAATAATTCCAGATATTCCTTAGAGCGAAGGCCAGAAAGGCAAAATAAATCCGGATGACTTCCGTAAACAACAAGACGCAAAATCTATCCTTGTTCACCGTGTCCTCGAATTCCATTCACTAAGTCGCCGGTATATCCCGTCTGGAAGCGAACACAATGAAACTGGCAAACTGCTCCGGACAAATCTCCTAGCTAGTCTGAAGAGAGACCGCGAATCCTGGTGGTTTCTCCATGCGTTAGAGATGAAAGTGGCCACTGCACTTTGTAACCATCGAAAGTTATTCCGTCTGATACGGGAAACGGGCAGCAAGAGACCTGGTGCTAGTGAAACAATTTGTGACGAAAGTGGACAGCCTATCCATAATTTGTCAAAACGTTTGGAGTGTTGGGCTGAGCATTTTGAAAAACATTTTAAGCGGCCGGAATTATTCGGTTCCTCTCTGGCCAGTGATTACGCTGCTCCTTGGGCTGTCATTTTGGATCCGCCTCTCGCTCAAATGTCGAACGTGAGAAGGACTGTTGCAGTTGAACAAAGCCGAGGGAGCAGCTGGTCTTCCTCCAGCCCACTTCAAATTCGGGGGCCCTGCTGTTGTTGATGATCGACATGAAAACTAGTGAAACTGTGGGCGCAGGAAACTGTGCCAACCGACTGGAGCCGCTCCGTTATTGTTCCGTGCTTCTATGGAGATTGGCGTTTGGAATGCGGCAACCATAGAGGAATCAGTCTGATCCATATCACCTCCAGATTACTCGCCTCTGTAATCCTTCATAGAATGACTGGCCTTCGTGAAAGCCATATTCGTGAAGAGCAAGCCGGGTATCGTCGGGGTCGTTGCTGCATCGACCACATCTTCACTTTGCGTCAATTGTTGGAGAACCGTCACACATATTGGCGGCCCACCGTTGTCGTGTTCCCCGATATCAAAGGTGATATCGATTCGGTTGATCGGTGTGCCATTGGCGCTGTCTAATCAGGGAACGTGTGCTAGAGATTTATGTAATTATTATCCGAGAGTTATACGCACGTAGCACGGCCACGAGTGAGGGCTTACGGCAAGCTGTCGCCACCCTTCAATATCTCCAGCGGTGTGAGACAAGGATGCCCAATGTCACCTTTCCTCTTCAACTTTATTATTGATGAAGTCGGGAAGATTACATTCACATAACAGGATTTAGAAGATGTGGAGCTGTTCCCAGGAGAACGACTTCTTGACTTGGAGTATACAGACGATATATGCCTCATCTGTGACAGCTCACAAACCTGCCAAGCGACAATGGACAGATTACCACTGGTTGTTAGTCGCTTCGGGCTTTGCTATGCACTGTCGAGTGTAAAGCTTTCCTTCATGATTAGTAGGTATGGCCTCCTGCGGTGAAACTCGGTGGGGATCAGCTAGAAGTCGTTCAGAAATTCAACCACCTGGGAAGTTGTAGTAGCGCTCTTGGGATCGAAGACTCGCGTCATAAAGGTTAGACTGTCCAATGCAGCGGTGCGTTCGATACTACTGTACGGTTGTGAAACGCGGCCCATTAGTAAATCGGCACACCGAGGATAGTAACGTTCGACAACCGATACCTTCACAGTTTGGCTCACAACTAGTGAGAACACCGTGTGAGTTATGAGCGTCTTCGACACCTTGTTTACGGCACAGTAAAGGAAATGAACCACTCAGCACCGTCGTTTCACGCACCAGCCTCTGTTGACTCTGCCTCGTGTTTCGCACGCCAGCCCAACGGCTCCCGAGATGTATGTTGTTTGCTTGCTGGGGGTGTGGATGTAATAAGAGGAGGGTTGGACAAACGATGACTTGGTCGGGAGGTATGAAGTCCCTCACTTCGAAACTGGCCTCGGTTGGAGCGTCACAGCTCCTTGGTTCGGGTCCAAACGACGGTAAACACATTTTGCTGGATACACTTGCTGACACAGTTAGCAGCGGACGTCAGTGGCGTTCGTGCTGTGAGTTTCTTTGTCCCTCACCATCCCATTTATCCTCCCCTCCAACCAGGATCTCATTTCCTAGCATAATATAATTTTACGTCCACTTTTTTCTTGTTACCTAGTAGCCGGCTGCTAGATTTCCGGGTCGATGTCTTTCCGTTGCTGGTAGCTCAGCTGACATGTAACTGTTATATTTATTAGCTTTTGCTTTTATGTGTGCGACACAGTAGCCGAGGTGTTTTACATTTATATCTATCATGTATAATAATAAGCTCATCATAAGTATATCGTCGTTTCACTGTTCCATGGTTTCATTACGATTTCCGCAGATCAGACTATGCTAGTGGCTTCGAACCTACACTATGGCTAGTGCTCCCATCTACGGATTTGCTAGTGGGTTGTGGCTATCGACCCTCCAGTTCCACCCAATTTAAAACACAAAATTTAAACGATATGATTGATGCTGCGTCCAGCACCACCTACAAGCGTAACATATGTGTGGCGATTTCAACTTGCCCCATGTTAACTGGATGCTGTATGAACTCAAAAACACTGCGGAGATTGACGGATTCGTCTCAAGTATCCACGTCAACGGTTGAAACTAGCGTGTTAGAGAGCCGAGCAGAATTGCCGCTACCCTAGTCCTTGTACTCCTAATGTGGACTCTTCCGTCTACCTATCCACTGATAATCCACTACCGGATACTGATCATAACACGGTGCTCTGTGACATGTCTATTGATTCACCCAAACCATCAAGTAAATTGTCATCACCCGTTCGCAATCTCCATAACATGGACTGAACCCCATTTAATGTACTTACCAGTACCATGAACTGGAACCCGTCATTCTTAACACGCAATCCTATTGTGGCTCCAAATGTGTCTGTCAAAATATTTCCCTTGGTTTGGGTCTACTGACAACTACCGTATGGAGAACTACCTGTAAATGTTGTAGTGAACTTAAGTTCCTAAACAAAGTCATGATCAAATTGAGGAAAGTAAAATCACCAAAGCGCAGGAGCACCAGCTTCGCAACATTACTACAAATACATGCGGTTCTGCTACACCTACAACGAATAAAACAAACGGCCAAAATCAAAGAAGAATTTCGGGTACTTAGAAATCCTGCAAAAGCACGTACATTGATGAAACTACAGGAAGGAGAAACCCCGAAGCTCCTCGAGAAATTGAAACATTGGCCTTGGAAACCGGTTTATTACCGCGCGACGTCTCTTGCATGTACAAGGCTATCAAGTTTAGTTTTGCCTTCTGCTTCGTCCCTAGCGCTCTTCTGGTTCCTCCTCCAGTTCCTAAAAGAACGAACGGACTACTCTGTAATATACCTGTGATCTTGCATGAGGGACAAAATGCCATCGAATCCACATGACCATCAACTCGTCCAGGCCAGATGGCATCGCCCCGCTATCATAAAACTCGGCAGAAGAGAACATCACCCTACTGTTATTAAACATCCTCACACTTTCTCTCACTATTGACAGCTTCCCATCACAACGGAATCAATCCAGCATAGTGACTGGGCTAAAAATGGCTCGCGAAATTAGATGTCAAGCTACCGCCCCATAAGTCATACCACTGCTGCTTCCAAAGCCCTAGAGAGTATAGTCAAAAGCAACATTCTAAATTTCTTACAAAACTGGATCTGATCAATCACTCGTAGCATGGCTTTCTCTCATAATGCTCCTGCGCTACCTGCCAGCAACAATCCATTGCTCAATCTACCTAGACAACATGAGCGACCCGAACAAGCAAAACATCCATTTCTGTTTGCAGATGACGTCAATCTGGTCTACTCATTTCATCCAGACCAACGGCAAATATGCTTGGGAAACATCTGTGAATACCTATCGACACTAAATATAACTAGGGAACCTTTGTTTATGAAGTTCTCTGCAGTGAAATAAAAAGTACTTGAGTATAGATACCGCATTCCGGAAGGTTCTAACACATATGCCGAAAGTGGGAGCTCGACGTCTGATTCAGTTTGGGACTTTGGAATGAGGTACTCCAATTCTTTCAATTCTTCCAAACCTGTACTTTATCAGGTTGCGAAAGCGCGATCGTTGAGCGGAAACGTCCTCAGAACTTTCTCCCTACATGAAGCAACACTTGATTCATACAAATTACTTGGACGACCAACTCTGGAATACTGTAGGATTGTGCACAACCAATTAGGAATGGCAGATAATTGCCACCCTCAAAACTTATAAGCCATAAAACTTGGTCAAATTTTTCTTTTCGAAATACGCCGACCTGTGGAACAAATTACTCTTACAGATACGCATGAGTGCAAAACTTTTCACAGTTCGAAATTCCCTACAGACTTCCCTCACTTCATCAAACGTGTTGAAGATCTATGTCTCACAACCATCACTAGATACGTTGCTGGAAGCTGGTATAAATGACATAAGTGCAGCTAATAGCTTACAATAACCTTACTCACTCCATTTTATTACTCACAAAACCAAATACTGTGTCCGTGTAACCTATAATCATTTTATTATTATTATTACCTACTCATAAGCCTCAAAAACATTTTGCTTAATAGGTAGTCGATAGAAAATTCGTGATCCTAGATATCATAATGCAAAATTGTTTTTATTATTATACATTTATGAAGCATTAAACATGAGACTTCACGAGTGCATGAACGTTTGCTCCGGCCTACGGGTCCGTATAACGCAAATCGGTAATTATAAAAATTCATTATTTTTCTAATCAACTAGTCACCTGCGGCTCAATGATTTCTGGGAAATCAGATAACTACTATCGTTGCAGTGTGTGAAAGATTTCGCGGCAGGATGATCTCAAAGTAGGTGTGACCAACGAAAACGGTCAAACGGCGTTCCAAACGTTGTCAGATTGGTTGATATTCTTCCACCAATATTCTACAAAACTTGGAGAATTTCATCATTCATACTGACTACAATCAACTCGTATTTCCGATGCTGTTATTTCTCAAGCATTAGTTTGATGTTACCTTACAAACAACGCTGTTAGATACGGATGAGAATTATATCTGGTTATTATTCCGCCGAACCATAAAGCCGGATATGGTCTGTCCTTGCAGTTTTGGTGAGCGGAATTGGGAGATGCTACCACATTGCCGGTGATGTTTTCGAAATTGGTGCCATAGTTGCTGATTTCTTGCCACGAAATAGCTCAGAGTACGTGAACCAAAACATGCGATTTACTAAGAGAGAGAGCCTTATATCTTGACAGGAAAGATGACGTGGATACCTAGGTGCTCTCTTGTCAGTAGTGTCAGCTCTCGAAGGGAGACAAACAACATCCAGCCCATCATATGCTGTCGATTACCGTGTCCGAGATTGAGTTGTCATTAATCGACCTGATAGAGCCCTTCACGTTAACAAGTCGAGGCAAGTGGTATAGTGTCGGGATGACCGAAGACTTCACCCGATGAACTGAAGCTGTGGCCATCCCGGAATTATTGGCTGGCATGATAATGCATGTCTTGATAAAACGCGTTAGAACAAACCCCGGAAATCTGAAGGCTATACCGCCGTATTTTGAATATCTATGATGAAACTAGGCATCGGGAAAAATGGGAAACAATCCATACCATATCCAGATAAACGGATTGACGGAGATGATTACCAAGATGTTTAAGGCACGGTTGGCGTCGAAGAAGAGATTGGGAAGAAGCTTTGCCACTACTCCTGTTTGTTCACCCGCGTCCAGACAAGCGGGCACAAAGCGACCTCCATTTCAGTTTGAAATACTGCAGAAAGAGCGAAACGAAATCTGTATGCAACTAAGGACCGGGTGATGTGAAATTCTCTAATCAACATGAGGAAACTACCCAGAGAATTTCCGATTGGTTCGGAGTTGACGTATACTGATCATGAATGTGCGACCGCCTGTGATCTCGGGGAGAGGAAGCTTCTGCCGAAGTGGATAGGACCGAATGAAATAAATAGCCGACGATTGCCCGTATACACGATCGCTGCACAAGGGCCTAGGCGGCAACTTCATGTTATCCATTTGATGAAGTGGTACGAACGAGGAGAATAAACTGTGATATATTTTGCCACATTTGGCACATTTTAATCCTAATCCCGGACACTGTTCGCAAATATTCGGTTGTCGCGCAGCGCATAATTTGCTGATAACTAATCTTCCTGATCATGCGGTGATCGTGACTCTATGAGCGTGCCTCACATAGTCGAGAATAAATATTTATTTATTTATTCCGTTTGTGAACGTGGTGGATTTGTTTTCGGAAACTTCACATAATTCTGTGCCAGTTGCGAGTCTTATTTGTTGTATTGGTAAGCTGGCTGGAACGCACTGTTGCAGATATCGGTGTACTGCTGAAATGATAAGCTGAGTTGTCGGAAAACTCGTCTTGCAATGGATTCCTGGAATTATCCCGTCCGTATGATACTGTGGCTCAAATTCAACCCAGCCAAATGACAGCAAGTTTGCCAAATTATATTCTTCGATATCATTCCAGTCAAGTCAACGTAAGATTTATGTTTCCAGATGGATATATATTTTATCATTTTGGAATATTGATTAAGGATGGGCCAAAGTACAATAATAATAGTGTAATGTTGTATGAATAGAAGAAAGAAAATTGCGGATAGGTGTCACTTGAATAAGCGGTCAGTAATGAGAAACAAATCAATAGTTCCAGGCAGAATGCTAGATAGATGTCAGAGAATGAATAAACAGAGCACAGGTGTTCCGGTTCTTGAATTGTTTGCTCCGTATTTCCTTGTTGATTTTGATGGATTTGGAGCGGAGCTGATACAGAAGCCGTAATAAATGAATTTTCGTGGCTTTGCTCTGAATACGACCTAGTACAGTTGCATACCGATCGAAAAAGAAATGCTCAAATCACAAGTGTCATTGAACACTTCAATCGCCCACCGTGCAAATCCTTAGAGAGTATAAGAGACCAGAACACCTACCACACGACACAGTAGCTCGCAGTGACTGGAAAGCGTTTACAGCATTTGCATAACTGCATACAATAACTTTTTTCGCCATTTGTTGAGGCAAACAGAACCATCTGCAGTCAAGTGTGCTTCGTCAGTAGTGGTGATGCTATCGGAAAGCACTGGGACTGAAACCGCTCGGAAGCGGTGAAGCGGTACGGACACAATTAATGCATGAACTTCTTAAGAATTATAGGAGAGGCATCGGGCAAACTGAAGATATAAATTTGATTTATATATCCACAGTAAATCAATCGGCATCTTCGATAAGAATTTATTCATAAAGCATTGGAAGTCAACCTCAAAATCGTAAGCGACCACCGGTTTGTAGGGCTGTGTAATCAGTTAGCTCGAATGAAAATGGTTTTATGTTTCTTTGCAAGTGGCGCACCCATCGGCAAAAAAGGAACACCAATCGTCGTTTGGACATAGTGTACCATTAAGTGGTAAGTTAGTTTAGCGCATAGTGTATTTACTTGCCGCCTAGACTCAGTATTTAAACGTACGTGTACTACACACGACAACAGTGTATCTGAGCGCAATATAATCAGCTATTCGCCAATGTGCTGAGCGATTTTTAATTGCGCGCAAATTCCAGAATTAATAAAGTAAGCGATCGCAAAACTTGGCAATATCTGTTACATTATTACTGAGTACAAGCTAAGCGAAATGTCGGCGATGCCTCATGATATAAAACAATGTGTGGTCCAAAAGTTGGATCGCTTAATCGCAGCAACGGCGAAACGCTAAAGAATAAGACAACGGGCTTGTCCATCAAATGGTGAGTTTATGTCACACTAATAAACCACTAAAATATGCAACATGCGACAACCTAAGCAAACAAGTGTTTCGGCAATTCGCAAATGTGGAGTTTCCTGAAATGGAGGATGATAAATTGTACACTGTCACGCGGTTGATGTGTTAGCTACGCTTGTTAAGGATACATCATGGACTTTCTTAACCGAATGTCCCCCAGGTGTTGTCTTGGGAAGCTTTACTAGGACGTTTAGCACACTGGTTGCGCACGCATCGGAACAGAAATACTTCTATAAAAAGCAGATGTCAATTCTGAGGAGCAGAACACGTAAATCTATGTCCCGGAGGGATTTGGCATGGCAAGATCACAAGGGCTGCTCGAATGCCGATATCTGGACTACGTACGTGGCATATATCGTAACTACTGGGTGAAACTGATCCGCGAAGACAAGGTCACGCATCAGCAGGAGTTAATGAAGCGATTCTGCACGAACCGCAAACTACTGTACAGGCACGTTAACGGTTTTCGAAAGGTGAAGCGGGAGATTCCAACACTAGTCACTTCTGATGGGTACACGCGATCAGCAATGGAAGCAGCTGATCCCCTACGGCTTCATTACGCCCTAGCTTACCAGCAAGTAATGAGTCCAAACATTCTTCTCGTTTCTATTACTCCACAGTCGGGTTTAGACCATATCACCTTTACTGCGGAAGATGTGTTAAAGTAATTGTTATCCTAGCGTATCCACAGTTCTCCTGGAGTCGACAACGTTCGACCAAATGCTCTGCAGGCGGTGGCTAGTGATCTAGTAGATCCATTGGCTATTCTCTATTAGCGACCTCTAGAATAGAACCATATTCCACCAGTATGAAAGCGAGGGGTCATCACTCCTATTCATAAAGGAGGTAGCCGTACTGACCCTGACAACTGCGGTCCAATAACGCTACTTCCTGTGCTATCCAAAGTGATGGAATCAATCATCGCAGATGCGCTGATGCAGTATCTGGAAAACCACAGCTTAATAGCCCCAGAGCAACATGGCTTTCGTAGAAAGCATTCATGTTATACTAACCTGTTAATTGCACGTAATAGATGGACTGAAGCTGTTGATGATGGAGCAGAAGTCGATGTTATCAACCTGGACTTCTCAAAAGCGTTTGATTGCTTAGACCATCGAATACTTCATCAGAAGCTTCGGAACTACGTCATTGGCGATCCAATCCTGAGTTGGATTGGCAATTTTCCACACGAACGACGGCTAGTGGTGAGAGTCCGAGAATCATTATCCGATGCCATCCATGTGGTGTGTGGTGTACTCCAAGGCTCGGTGCTTGGACCTCGTCATTTCTTCGTGTTCATTAACGACTTGGCGAGATCAATCGCTTTCGATTGCCTAGATTTCGCTGATGATATCAAGATAGGGAGAAGGATCAGAGTACCGGGTGACCACGAACGGCTCAAGTACGATCTTGACACGGTGTCGAACTGGTCAGTTTAAAACGCCCTACCATTCAGCGTAGAGAAATGTGCGATTGCGCCATAGACCGAACTACACATATTTGCTTGGGACAAACGGATTGAAGACCCGCTCCCAGGAGCGTGACCTTGGTGTGTTCGTACAGAGCGACCACAACTGTTCAAAACAAGCTAAGGTAGCATGGCAAGCTTTGCAACCTTGGTTGAAGCGCGACCTAGAGGCGTTAGAGACACCACAACGAAGAGCAACAAAGAATGTAAAGGGTCTGCGTTATCAATCTTACCACCGATGACTGAAGTTGCTGGGAACGCTGGCCGCTATCGAAGGCTGCGCGGCGAACTCATATTAGCGTATGAGATATTGCGTGACCGCAACCACGTATGCCGCCACTTGCTGAAACTTAGCCATAACGCGTAGATCAGGGTTAACTGCTTAAAAATTGAAGGAACAATATGGCCGTCTAGAGTTTCGACGTAATTACTTTTCCCTTCGGGTTTGCCAACTCTGGAATGCACTCCCAGGACTCAGTTGTATCCTCTTCAAACTGGGATGTTTTCAAAAATACGATTATGTAGTGCTCTTAGTTCTCAGCACTTTGTTGCCTAAACTCCTCTATTGTGAATTGCGTCAAGCATACTTTTCTACCGGATTTATGTATCAAATTGACCCAAGTGAGTGACCATATTTTACTTTTCCCACGCTTTCCATCAACGACCACTGTACTCCAATGTATTACTGAACGTTTACGCTCGACTTTTTAATTTTACACTGATGTTCATATTATGGTGGGATGTTCATTGTCATGATGTTCATATTTTGACATGACACGAGATGTGACAAGGCACTTGCTTTTATCCCGTGATAAATCATTGTTCATTTTTCATTGGTCTTCTATGGTTGTTTAGCACTTTACGCAACTGGCATTCGACTGGTGGTTAACCCAGCGCCACATTCCGAGCGTATTGTCCGAAAGCCTCCATGGTGCACGGGGTTCTTTGTCTCGTAAATTAACGCTGAGGATATTTCAACGTAACCTTGTTTCCGATCACCCGAATTGGAATCGCCTACCGTATCGAAGTCTGTCATCTGAAATATGTGATCATGTTGAACTTCCACAAATTCTGTGAACTATGTAGCCAAGTGATTGTATTGTACCGCTGCAAGAATCCAGCGCAGAAGCAAAGTGTATACGCACGACAACAGCGTTGAATCGGTTAAATAGTTCATCGCTCCCTTCTTGTTTAACAGCTGCAGAGGTGTCAACAGCGTTGTATCAGTAAACGCTCGGTAAGCTAGCTGTGTTGATTAATGACTTGATGTTAGTTCATTAATATGTAGGTTCACCGGTGCAGAAGTGATTGGTGGTCCCATAGCCAAACATTTTATCCTGGCTGTACAACTTTCCGAGAAACCTAAGTACGTTCTGTTAAGAAAGGCTACCGAACCCTCGACTAGTCAGTCAGATCCAACTCACTGTCGATCGCTTATATTTATCTCTTCATTTAGACAACTTCTTTCTGTAGCTAAACCCTGCACTTTCGTTGCATCAGAGCGTTAATATCAGTTCATCTGTCTCAGTGGAGGGGCTGGCTATAATTCTGACGCATTGCTATAGGGTTGTACGAACGTGAGCTTTCGAAGTCTGAGGGTTTCAGAGAGCCCTAATAAATATTTGAGGAACTGGTTTGCTAGTGAGTCTATACGCTCTACCATTGACTGCAAAGATTCTTCACGTTTGCGGCGATTAGGAATTGGATGAAACCACGGAGGCGTGGGCAACTTCCAGTCTAGATTGTACCACTTGCCCGCTTTGCTATAATTAAAGACATTTAGCAATGTTGCGTGCATATTCTCCGAATTCCCAGTGGGTAACTCCGTTACTGCAAACTTAACGCTTAAACTAATCACTTTCGCATACATTGGATTCAACAGATGAAGGTGAAGTACATTTAAAGCAGTCCACACTGCATTTCATCCAACACAAAGTATGACACATCATTTGCCTTGCTGGAGCTGTCAACAAATCCTGCCCTGCGATTACGATGGATGGCATTCAAATGCATATAATTTAACCAGTAAAATTACGATTATCCTCTAGCCAAGATTTGTATGCACGTTTCAAATAAAATACTGAAGAATCGGCGCAAATGCAGTTACAGTCGCGGAGCGTTTTGTCTGTAGGTAGTCACAGAGGTTCGATTTGAATCGCCAGACGCAAATATGTCTCGGAAAAATGTCCGCTCATAAGGTTGAAGAAAAAAGTGGGCTCTGGATTTCATCAACCCTTAATACTACTTGGACTGGATGTTGCTTTAAGTAATTAAATAAATGCCTATCTTTTGCTCAGTAGAAGAAAATACATTTGCGTGCAATTCACAATATATATAGAGATTTGAGTAAACAAGATAAATCAACACATCAGAAAACAGTTCAAACGAGCGAATTCGAGAAGCACTGGTCTCAGCTGCAATTGCGTTCGGGGCAACTCACTCAAAATATTCTCAGTCTACTAAACCTCAAAATGGATCATATAGCATTTGTTGAGTGAGATGGAGAGACGTTACTTCAGTGGCGCAGATGTCGTCTACGTATTATACATTGTTGCTGTAAACCAGTAAAATATTGCGATCAATTTCTATATGCGATAAGTGGAAATAGTTGAGGAAGATAAGGAATAGATTACGATTAGTCGACAAAAGTTTGAACTGATCGAGAATTCATGATTTCAGTGAGATTTGGGGATAATCAGTCGGTTTATTTCGTTGTCTACATATCTCACTGGAATTGTTAAGATGCGATATTCTGAGGCTGATCACTCGGAAAGTGAGGTTCGTTTATGCATGCGTGTTCACAGGAAAATATCGGTTGCCATTTGACTATAATGCTTCATAAGTCTAGCTCGATCAACACTGGAAGTACCTCGTCTCACGCTCAAATCGTGATGAAGCGATTTGCTTCCACTATAATCGAACATTTCCAATTGCAAGCACTTGGTCACACTGGAGAAAAATGACGCACGCAGCACTGAGACGAATTTATTGTTACCAATAAACTGTTCGAAATCGTCATGAGAAAGATGAGAAAGATGTGAGCAGGAAGGCAAGAGAGAAAGTTGCACGCAGGTAGACAAACACGATTCGTTGCTGTTGTGGGTCACGTTGTGATTTTATCTGCGTCACCAAGATGTGCCACATTATATCAACGGAATTGGAATTAATAGAAAAGTAAACATGAGGTATGAAGATGTGGGGGGAATATTGGTGCATGATTGTTATCAATCGATTGGGGGATGTGTGACCACAAGTTGGAGACAAACTGTACTGTATCTATAATTCTAGATGTGTGTGGACCACATTAGTATTCCTGCTCGAAATGTGGACTGTGGCCGATGGGTCAGTAGGCTCTACGTACCGAACCGTGTCCGAGATATGGTGCTTTGATGTCCAAGAGGATGCTGCACCCGCAGCTTTGGTCGTGACATCCTGAAGAAAACAACCCCCACCGGGTCGCCCTTCCACGGACACATTCTGCTGCACAACAATACTTGATTCATCAACACCAGCATCCTGTTGATCTTCACTCCCATCTCGCTGCTCATCCACATCGGTATGGCAAGCACCGGCTGCACCCGCGCAATCTGTGTGCGTCATTTGTGTGCTGTTAGCTTACCTGCGAAAGAGTATCAAAACGTGCACGTCAGTGGAAACTCGGTGTCAGATTATTTTTGCAGTGGAGTGTGTGAAGCTGGCAGCATAAATTGAATGACATACTA
>CALYDF020002576.1:0-29224 GCA_944474145.2 Dicrocoelium dendriticum | reverse complement strand
GTTTCCGTGCTATCCAGAGTAATGGAAACGATCAACGCAGATGAGTTGATGCATTATCCTTACAACCACAACAGAATAGCCTCAGAGCAACATAGCTTTCGTCAAAAGCATTCGGGCAGCATTTACCTACTATTTGCACGTGATAGCTGGACTGAAGCAATGCTGATGGATCAGGATTCGTAGTCATGTACCTGAAACTCTCGAAAGCTTTATATCGCTTAGACCATCGAATTCTCCTTTAGAAGATTCGGAACTGCGGCATTGGCGACACAATATTGAGTTGGATTAGCAACTTTCTACACAAACGTTGGCTAGCAGTGAGAGTCCGATAAATATTGTCCGATGCAATTGATGTGACGTGTGGAGTACCACAAGGCTGATTGCTTGGACATCATTTGATCTTGGTATCCGTTAACGATTTGACGAGATGAATCGCGTCGGAGTTCCTTTTTATCGCGGAAAATATCAATATATGGCGATGAATCAGAGGACCAGACGACCACCAAGATTTTCAGCGCGATCTTACCACGGTTTCGAAGTGGTCAGTTTACAAGGCCCTACCATTCAACGTAGACACGTTGCTTTCGATTTGGTTGATCGATGTGAACTTTGTAATTGTTTACTCAGGAAAGGTGTGCCTGAGAAATATGTAAATGTTATCCAAGCATTATATGCGCGTAGCACGGGCAGAGTGAGGGCTTACGGCAAGCTGTTACCAACCTTCAATATCTCCAGTGGTGTGAATCGGGGATGCCAGCTGTCACCTCTCCTCTTCAGCTTCGCTATTTTCGCAGTCATAGAGTTTGCATTTACAGGGCTTGCCTTGGAATGTGCATGGCTAATCCCAGGGGAACGACTTCTTGACTTGGAGTATGTAGACAACATTGCCTTCATATGTGACAGCTCCCAGACGTGCCAAGCCGCGCTTGACAGATTAGCACTGGCTGTCAGTCGCTTCGGGTTTAGCTTTGCAATATCGAAGTGCAAAGCTTCCTCCAAGATTGGCAGGGATCGCCTCTGCGCTGACCCTTGGTGGGGATCAGCTAGAAGTCGTTCAGAAATTCAATTACCTGGGACGTTGTAGCAGCGCCCTTGGGATCGGAGACGAGATCACGAACCGTATAGCGAAAGCACGAAGTGCTTTTGCTAACCATCTCCACCTATGGCGGCGGCGCGACATCACTATCGCCCTGAAGGGTAGTGTAACGTCCACCGTGAACGTTGAATAACGCGTAGCCAAAAATCCAGAAATCAAAACAAGTCGGATCACAAACACTACGGTACTATTAAAATATATACAGTTGATAATTGGGACCTACTTCAATTGCTCAGTATCCCGGTGTATGCAAGTTGACAATAAGGTGTCAGTAAAAGATAGGAGGGACCAGTTGTCTACGCCGGATAATCAAAGGGACAAGTAACCACACTTGAGTGCAACGAGTGTTAAGCTAATGGCGTTGACCAATCGAGGGACGGTCCAATCACAGGGTGAGAGTTTAATGGCACGCATAAACATGGTATTTGGACTAGCGACCAGTGAATGGGGGATGGGTGCGACGCATGCTCCGGGCTGAACATGTCATGTTCGGCGAAAAGTAGGGCTGGAGATCCAAGGTCGTCGGTAGACGCACACGCACGAAACCAGTGCCCTTGCTTAGCATGCACACACAGACACACCTACAACGCTAACAATGGGAATGTCAGGAGGCGCACGTGAACGCTGGTCAATATCAATTAATGATCGGCCTGGGTCTGTAGACTAGACCAGGAGGCGAAGAGTAGAATAATTGCATGGGTAGATACGCGCGTTACAGGTAGAGTGTACAATGCAGCGGTAGGTTCCACCCTACTGTACGGTTGCGAAACCTGGCCCCTAAGATCGGCGGACATGAATAGGCTAGTTACGTTCGACCACCGTCGCACTCGCTGTTTGGCTCACATCTGGTGCGAACACCGCGTTGGTAACGAGTGTGTTTGACGCCTTGTTTACGGCCCAGGAAAAGGGAATGAACCGCTCAGCACTGTTATTTCCCGCACCAGGATCCGATGGCTGGGACACGTGTTGCGCATGTTAGCCCAACAACTCCCTCAACGTGCGTTGTTTTCTCACAGAGAGTGTGGATGAAATGAGAGGAGAGGTGGCCAAGAGATGACTTGGTCCAGGGTAATGAAGTCTTTTACTTCGGATCTAGCCTCTGTTGGAGCGCCACAGCTCTGTGGTTGGGGCTCAAAATACGGCGAACACGTTTGACTGGATACACCTGTTGACATGTCAAGGAGCCGATCTCAATGGCGTTTGTGCTGTGAGTTTCTTTGTCCCCCTCCATCTCCTAGCTCATTTCGTAGGATAAAACATAATATTTTTTCCTTTTGCTTAGTAGCTGGCTGGTAGCTTACCGGAACGATGCCTATCCGTTGCTGTTAGCTCAGCTTACATGCAATTGTTGTATCTATTTTTTCTTTGTGTATTGTATAATATTTATGTTTGTATGTATTTCCTTCATGTATTGCGGCACGATAGCGGAGGTTTTTTCCCACCTGTAGCTGACGTGTAAAAAAAGATGGCACTAGTAAATGAATACAAGAAGCGGCTTTGTGTAGATTGATATGACTGTCCAGGATCCACAATCGACATGGCGAACTGTAATACTGGATGCATTGTAGAATTTACGCTTAAAGACCAGTTTTACGTCAAAAAGTCGCTGTAAGCTTCGACGGTCATCAAAAGCGACTGGTAATCAGAAGGGAAGGACCGCGGCAAGAGAACTAATTTCGTTGATGTATCTGGTGCGCGCATCGCAATTCTTGATCATGTGGTTTTAACGAACATCTTTCAAGAAGTACTATATAACAAGAATCCGAAAGGGTTAGCAATTACTGAAGCCACGTTAATCAAGCATAGCTCTCCAGCGCTATTAACAAACATTCGAGCACAATTCATATTGTGATGGCTTTGAATGCCTCATTGCAATTTGTGTTGGAACGGTTCACATATGCACATCTGTGTGAAACCCGTTAGATTTTCCCACTTTTTTTGCGATTGCTAGTAAATTACAGTTCAAGACTGTAATCACGGCAGAAGGGAAAAGCGGAATTAATTGACCTTGACAAAATAACGTTAACCAACGAAGTTTTGTCAAAAGCTATGGTAGACAATGGTCATATTCATAAGTCACACAATGAACAACTTTTCAGATAGAATGTTCCAACAACAACATGGGCGGCCAACTTTCCGTAGGCCTAACAGTCACATGCATCCATAGAGCATGCAAGAATGTTCCATCTAGTAACAAATGATGAGTTTTCTTTTAAACACATCCAGTAGTCGTTGACAGGAGGAATCTGAATGCTAACATACTTTGATGTATTTCGCCTTCTATTTGCACTGCCGTAGTGATGGAATGGGCTAATACTTCAAACTGTCACATGCATTATAACCTCCGTAAGTTGACAGCTCACGAAATTTGAGCAATGTGGTCTACCTAGGGGATGGTCAAACTAGAAAGTATATTAAAAGTGTTGCAATGAAAAAAACTGTTGATTTAGCAAAGTCATGATTTGAAATTGGGAATTTCGAAGATGTTAACAAATTCTACACCGTTTAGCCTCGGTAGGCTAATTAGTAAACTGTAACAGATGACGACAACATAAGCGGCATACTTTAAGATTATTGAACAATTAACTGGACGCAAATATAAACTTAACAGGTTTAGTCCGCTGCGCTCAGTTTTCGTAGACTGACCTGTGGCGAAATTGAGGATAAAAGTTGACATTGGATAACATGCTGTCGAAAACCATAAATATACTTCACCCAGGCGCGCATTAAAGCTCTTAGTTTAATTACGTACTTCCTGTATCAAACTTTTCTTAATTAAACTGCCTTAAAGGGAACATCGAACCATTGTGTTGCAATCATATATAGTGTAGATCTTCAACTCCTGTGTGGTCAATTTAAGTGGAAGTGGTCTAACAGATTACGCAAAGCGTACAGGTGGTCAATAAAGCCCAGATGACGACTTACACTTACGGATAATGAGTGGCAGTCTGTCTACAAAATTATTGAACGGTTACATCAGTCACAGTCACAAAGCGAACGTGTGCTTCCTAAAATTTATAGGAGTGTTTTATGTTCCCACAAGTTGCTGACAGATAAGGGAACTGATACATTATTGCAGGTTCCCTAGCTTCCAGCCCGAATGTGTCGGCGAGCATCGAGGAGATTCAGACACTATAGAGACCTAAGGTGCTGCTTGGCAAGCATATTTGAAACTGTGCGACGTGCTTGCTGTTAATACTGTCTAGTGGATATAGGAATATTGTGTGCATACTCAGTCCGGTGTGTCATCCATGATCAAAAGATGATAAACGTTATATTATTGGCGTTGCTCATATCGCCATTTGCAATCGTTAAGTGCGCCCACGATCATCTGCACGACTTTGAGTATGCAAGATAGCAAAATACATGCCAGATTTGCAGCTGGTCTCATTAACAAAATAAAGCATTGGATACTGAGATTTTTCAAAAAATCAAATAATACTCAACGTACGAACTGTTGAAAACCGTGCTGGATAGAGCACTAAATGAGGAAACGACTTATTGATGTCTAATCCGTTTATTTAATTATGGATAAGTGGAGCTACTTGAAGAAACTGATCAGGTTAGCCGCCGTGACGACTTATGTACGTGGAGATATAAATTGACGACATTTTTGACGAAAGAACCAGATCGTTAATGCAATGATATCGGGGTAAAGAGTTGTAGATAAAGAGAGCCAACTGCGGTGAAAATTGGCTTCCACAAAATAATTATATTTGTCTTATACGCTGCGTTGCCGAAAGTTTGCGGCTGTGATGAACGTGGTAAAGTTAGTTGTGACGGCCCAAGATCAATCATGATCATTACCAGCACTTACCATTTTGTTGTAAAATACCGGGTTAAAGAATTATGCTTTTCTAAGTAAACGTTGAGCACGTAACGACTCAGAACGAGAAGGAAATCAGTTTAACATTTAACCACTGAGCGAATTTCAACCAACCTGTCTAAGCTCAAAGCTAATAACCATGAGTGATAGCAACCTGCATGAATCAAATTTCACGACGACAATAGTAGTGTTTTGATTCCCTGCTTTGAGTTTACGCTAACCGGACGAATTTGCTTAGTGCAGAATAATCAGTTATCTGACTTTTAGTTTTATTCCCTTCTCTATCGGAACGGATTTGTTCAGCGTTTTGTTCTTACATCTACATATGTTGCAGTTGCTTATTTACGACACATTAAGACGCAATCATTTTTACAAGAGATATCTGGTGGATGGACATGGATGTGTATGGCAGAGTGTAAAAACTAGAACCCCATTTCTAGAACTAACTGTCCAGTGACCGCAATAATAGCAAGAAATAAAACTGGAAACGGTCGCCCACAAACAATATAATACAGCATTAACGTGTGTTTTCACGCCTTTCATGTCAAATTACTTAAAAAACAAGTAACGAGTATAGGAGAAATAAAAAAATTACTAATAATGGACACAAAGCAAATAGAATACCTGTAAATATTTGGCCATGTTAGCCGAGCAGAACGGAGATTTGGAAAAATTATTCATCATCAAATGATATGGCTCTAATCGAGCGCAGAACAATAATCGTTTCACCACTTTATTTTGCGTAAAACCGAAGAGGAAAACAGTCACGAAACTGTTTGACATCAATTAAAACTGATTTTGAATTTTAAGAAGCATGGATTTAAAAGGAACCCAAGCTACTGGAAAAAGAAACGCTAAGTATGATAATGTAGTATTGTTGCTTTCGATGAGGTCATTGCGAAGGAGTATGTTAAGCAGATCCGGACTTAGTAGGATACCCACTAAGAATAGATTATTTGAATAATCTTTGCAGTGTCCTTATCGTAAAAATATTTATTACAGCGGTCACATATATTGGTGCTTTGCCCAGGATGTAAGCAAAAGCATGCAAGCGTTAACAAATCAAACGAGGAAAAACGGAAGCACATTAGTTAATTATCATCTTGATCCATGATCTCAGTTCCGGTTACTAGCTGGTGCTGATATTGTAGTTAAAAGTTACATGAGATGAAGAGACACATTCCAGCATACCTTCGCGTAAAGACCGTAGGCTGAGTTCAATAGACAATATCGGAAATACGTGCTTGATAATCCAGAAAGTGGTAATTCGAAGTCTATTGTTCTTCTACAATCACGTCCTGTAATAATTAGGGTGGAGTTTATTCCATGGCATAGAGCGTGTCATTTTTTCATGCGCCCAACTCTTATATCGAAGGTTTTTAGCATTAACGTTTGAAAAATTATAGGCCAACAATGGACAAACATAACAATATAACTTTACCGATATTTAGATGTTTAGTTGTGTTATGAAGGACACTTTACCAACACACATGCGATAAACACGGGTAAACCGTTATTTAACCGAGTATGACATTGGTCTTTTAACAGTAGTATAGCGTAAAGCACACCAAGGATACCTGTATACTGCAGCCTTTGGATCAAAACACAATTGCAAGGCACTAATGCTTCTGTGTTTATCAACACCAGGCTTAAGTAGTAGATTGGCTCATTAATCAAAACTAGCAAACCCCACGCATTTGCTCGATAGATGCAGTAGCGAAGCAAAGTGCAATGCAAAAGTTGCTACCAAATCCGACGGCGCAGCCGCCTCTACTGACAACCCAAACTGGAATTGATTACGCCCTCAGAACTCTTCGTGCATGAGTTATACTTTCATGGCTACCGCTTTAATTGCAAGGAAATTGATTGTTTCACTTTCCCAGCCAGAACAAATGTTTTGGTGATTACTAAACAGGGCTCAGCGTAGCTTGTCAAATTCAGACAGATACACAACCAGGAATGTAGCTACGCCGACCCCAACGTTTACTCTGGATTTGTGTTCACTCGTTCTGCAATGGTCCGATAAAACTGGGAGTAAAATATTTTGTGTAAATAAATGTCATCTCGCCCATCGGCTAAGTATTCAAGATTATATTATTGCGTTCCACATGATTACACGTATTTTCTCTGCTTAGGCTAAGTTAAACTTATGTGGCATTAGCCCAAAGGCAATACAATTTCCGCCTCGCCAGTAAAAAGCAAAAGGACGAGTCTTTACTGTATTACTCAAAGCAATATGATGGATTATTTTCGAAAGGTTGCTGAAAAGAGAATCGCTGTGGCTCGACTATTGTATAAATAACCCCCTTTCTTCATATCGAGGCAACTGGTAACAACAATACAGAAGCTGCTGACCTTTGGGTGGGGGACTATGAATTGCAGAGCTTTTGGCTGCATATCGCTGGCTCATGCTCAAAAACAACCTGTAATTTCTGATTGAACTCTCTGTAAAATCATTTCATCGTATGCATCGGCCAATTTACACCAGATGTGAATGAGAAACGAGCCTTTACGCGGCTGCAAATTGTCTTGTGAAAAGTTCCGTTTCCATGATCCATGCATATGACCCGCAGATCGTTCATTATATGCATCAAACTTTGTTCTAGGATGATAATAAACCTTAATTCGTGAAAAACTCTAGATGTTGTCTACAACAATTCAGTGGTTTTGATTGTTGTTATCATTTGGCAACACCAGTTGCCATCAGGCTGCTGAGCAGAACTCGTGATTCCAGAAAAGTTTCAATCAGATATAATTTCCCCACTTCCACTTGTACATAGATTGAATAGCATGCCTTGATATTAATCCCCCTTTGAATCGCTCAACAAAGAATTCTTTGCTATCAATTGTGTTTCAATAGGTGGAACATTTACGGGATTCCCTTACTTTCCTGGTCTCGTTTTAACCTACAATCAAAACCCCCGCTTGCACGAAACTATTTATTTGGGAACTCGAGGCAATTACTTCTCATTAGCCGAATGCAACTTGAAGGCTAACATCGATATATGCATGCAACTTGTGCTGTCTCGTCTGTGCCGGAAACAGTAAATTGACTGCAAGTACAACTATTAGATGTTGCAAAGGTACATAAATGGAAACAATACAAAAAAGCGACAGTCATGCCACTATCTTAGGTAAACTTAGGTTTAACGACAAAGCACGCAAAGCATCTAATTAATCCAGTTTATTGGTGGATGTTTGTGAGTAGTGTAAAGTTCGAAGAAAGTAGAAGCCACGATTAAAATTCACGCACAATAATATGCCTCGACGGGGAGTCGAACCGCGGTCCACGAATTTCCGGTCCGCTGCTCTACCACCTGAGAGCCGCACCAAGTCTCAGGAGACGTAAATCGTTGTGCTTCACAGCATTTTGAATGAAGTGTTTGCCTCGACAAGATGACTAGAGGTCAAAAATTGCCTGACGGTCGAAACTATCAGTGGTGTAGTCGAACTTCAGACTGTCTGTGGTGCAATCAGGTTTTGAAATCATTTTTGTCGTTTCTGTTACCTTCGGGATTATTTCGTATCAGCCTTTGATCCAAGTAATGTATACCATGGTGCCTTCTTGATTATGTTAATAGTAAGGATTTCGCATGATCGCGTATATCACGCTATCTAGCTATATACCATTTTTTTCTTGCTGTAGGGACACAAAGATTCCGCCTATTTACAAACCTTAGAAAGAGGATAATGATGTTCAGTTGCCAAGTATTTACTGCTCTATTCAGAAGAAATACACGATTTGTATACCTCAATAGTTAAAGCACAATTTGTTCTTTACCGAAAAGTGACGCAATTGCCACCTGATTTTAAATGCCCTAGGTGACTCTCAAGCAAAAAATAATGTCACCATATCTATGTCTTATTAATAGGAGAATATTCTGTGAACATGAAAATGTGAGTACTGTGCTTCGGCCAGTTATTACTTTAAATCCAACAACAAAATAATGACAGATTTTAGAGTATTGAAATACATCACCTAAGAAGGTTTGAAAACAACCGGTTGGTTTCAAACATTTATGGAATCATAAGTTCTCGATCGGTTACACGTATTTTCCAAGATGTTGCATAGAAAACGACGTTTCTGGAAGTACGTGTATTTCACAGAAGCTACACACAAACGAAAGCTGATGGTGAACCTGCTTCCTAAACAAAAACTGAAAGAAACCAATGCGGTGTAATTGCCAATGGCTATAGTATTTAACAATACAGTTTAAAACTTCCATAGCGCTTGTATGATGATCATGAAAACTAGTACACAAGATGATTAATCTTCATGAGCGACAGCTCAGACTGTAAGCGAATAAGTCGGATAAGTCAGAGTGCACTACTTGTGCATATATTGCAGCGCTTTTACGTCAATAAAGATAGACTTAAGACTAGAAACCAAATGCTTAACAAATCATGTTGAGAGAGTTGTGCTAAATCGACTGAAAAGGAAAATAAAGAACATTAGTGTTTGTTTGCGGCTCCTCCCAAACCTGAAAACTCATAACCGGTTTCGTCCTCATTTTAAATCATCAAATGGAGATAGCCTAATATAAAATGGACTGTCATGCGTAGTGTTCACATTGTGATGCCTTGAATACTACGGCTACTAGCTCCGCGAGCAACGCTTAGCACAGCGGTTAAGAAATCCAAGTAGAATTTGGAGTAACCGCGGTGCGTTGGATTGCGAATAGCAATATATATTTAGACATTGGTCCGCTTGGAATTATACATCGGATATTACGAACACAAGGACCGTAACCGCATTGGTGGTTCGGTGTTTTTTCTCACAAAACCTGATACTCTTTAATGGTTTTGTTCCTTCTCTGGACTAATCCGATTGGCAGGCTTGATATGGGTTAGACTTCGAGGCGTAGTGTTCAAAGGATAACGCTTGACCACTATGGCTCCGATTTCAGCGATCAACGCTTGGCACAAAAGAGACGTTTCCAAGTGAGATTTGATGTACCCGCTGTGTGTTTGGATTGTGATTCGCATTGTCTCTTCAGATCTCAGTCCTATTTGTAGTAGACCACGGTCATTACGATCACAAGGATCGTAAACTAAAGGTGGGTCGGTGTTGTTGCACGCAAAACTGGAATCCCAAGGCCAGGTTGTTCCATCTTTTGGATCCATCAAACAGATATATTCCGAGTTGTATATCACTTTGAAGCGTAGTTTTAAATGTTGGCCCATTGACCGCGATTGCTTATAGGTCTGCGCGCAAATATTAGCATAGCGGTAAAGCGTTTCACTTGAAATTTGGTGTACCAGTTGTGTGGTGGGATTGCGACACTTATTCTATTCTAGCATCGGTCCAATTTATAAATTTTAAACCTTAACCACAACAGCTAATCTGACCGCGTGCAACGCTTTGCAGAGCATTAATGTTTTCCTACTGACATTTGGTGTGTTCAATATGGGGTAGCATTTCGACTTGCAATATCTATTCAGACCTCGGACATCTTTGCATTCGACATTGGTCATTACGACCATAAGACCGGAACCGATATGGTGGTTTGGTGTTGCTCGTCCTAATCATAAGACCCCAAAACCGGTTTCCTCCTCCTTGGGACTCGTGAGATTGGGATATTCTAAGATGAGGTGGAGCTCGTGTTGTATTGTTCAAAGGTTGACGCCATGAACAGAATGGCTCCAGTACCGCGAGCATAGCTTCGCAGAGCGGTAAATAGTTCCAAGTGTCATTTTATTTATTCGCTGTGTGGTTGGATTTCGATTCGCAAACTTTATTTACATTTCGGTCCGGTTTGAAGTAGAACACGGTATTTACGAACACAAAACTGTATACTAAGTAGTTTTTCGGTGTTCCTACTTCCAAAACCTATAACCCCATAATCAGTTTACTCCTCCATTGAACTCATCAGATGGATATTGTTTGAGCTCTGTTGGACCTCGATGCTTGGTGTTCAAAGGTTGACGTACTGAAAAATAGGCTCAAAGATCCGCGAGAAGAGCTTGACACGTCGGTAAAAAGTTTTAAGTGGCATTTGGTGTACCCGCTGTGTAGATGGACTGAGACACGCAATCTCTATTCAGAACTCGGTCCGATTCGAATAAGACTTTGGATATTACGACCTTAGGGACTTTAACCGAAATGGTGGTTCGGTGTGGCTCGTTTCAAAACTGTCACCCATTAACCTTTTTCGTCATTGTATGGACCCTTCAGATATAATTAAGCCAGAGCTGGGGTAGACCTCGAGGCGTAGTATACTATGTTTGCCGCCTTGAACGCTATGATTCCTAGGGCAGACAAAAGCTTCGCACAGCGGTAAACGAATCTTATTTTCGCTGGGATTTTCCATTGTGTGACTGGAGGGCGACTTGCAATCACTATTAATAACTTGCTATATTTTAAAGACCGCCGACCTTTCAAACACAAGGAACATACCAAAATTTGTGCTTCGGTGTTGCTACTCTCAACCATGACACCGGCAACCAGTTTCGTCCACATTAAACTCATCAGATTGAGCTAGCCTGAGGTGGAATTGACTTCGAGGCGTGGTGTTCAAAGGTTGACACATTGACTACTATGGCTCCTAGGCCCGCTCGCTTTGCTTGGTAAATCGTTAGAGTTCCAAGTGGTATTTGTTTACCCGATGTGTGGTTGTATTGATACTCGCGATCTATTTAGACTTCCGTCCCCGTTTGACATATATCTCGTGTATTGGTAATACGAGGACCGAAACCTAATTGGTCGTTAGGTGTTACTTCTCCCAATCCAGTTACCCCAGAAACAGTTTTCTCCTCCTCTAGTATAAGTACATTATATTGCGTGAGCTAAGATCGATAACGGGTAGTTTTTTATAATTTTCGCCTTGAACTCTTCGGCTCCTAATTCCGCGAGAAACGCTTGGTACAGCCGTAAGGAATTCCAGTTGTCGTTAATTTTACCCACTGTGTGTTTGGATTGCGACAAGCAATCTTTTTGCACAACACGGTCCTACTGAATTAAAGCGCGGATATTACGATCATTATCACCATCATTGAAATTGCGGTTAGGGATTTGCTTTAAATCCTTTCACCCCATAACCGTTTTCGTCCTATTGGGACTCATCAGATAATTTTAGACTGAGCTGGGTTTGACATCGAAGTGTAGTTTTCAAAGTTTGAGGCCTTGACCATTATGTCTATCAGGTCCGCGCTAATTGCTTTGCACAGCTGATAAGGTTTGCCAAGTGGCATTTGTTGTATTCACTGTGTGGTTGGATTGCTAGTCGCAATCTCTATTTTAACCTCGCTCCCCTTTGAAATAGAAGTCGATAAATTCGATCCAAATGACCATAAACGAATTGGTATTTTGTGTTGCTACTGCTGACCCTGACACAAAATAAACGGTTTGGTCTTCCTTTATACTGTTCAAATTGAGATAGCTCGAGAAGTGTTGGACCTCGAGGAGTAGCTTTAAATGCTTGTGTCGTCACCAATGTGGACCTAGGACAATGTTAAACGATTGGCACAGCGGTAAAGGGATCCATGTGGCATTTGGTTTACCCACTGTGTGGTTGGATGGCTACTTGCAATCTCTATTCTCACTTCCATCCCCGTTAAAATAGAACTCGTGCATTCAGAACACAAAGACCGTAACTGATTTAGTAATTCCATTTTTATTCTTCCAACTCTGCAACATCATAAACGGTTACGTCCTCCTTTAGACTTATTTGGTTGAGGTTGCCTGAGCTGGGTTGGATCCCGAGGCAAAGTGTTCCAAACTCGAGGTCCTAGCAACTATGCCTCCTAGTTCCTAGATCAAAGCTGGGAACAGTGGTAAAGAATTTCAAGTGGCACTTGGTGTATCCACTGTGCTGTTGGATCGTTACTCGCCTTCTCTACTCAGACCTCGGTCCTCTTTGAAGTAGACCTCTGTCACTATGATCAAAATGACTGTAAAAGTTTATTGTTCAGTTTTACTACTATTAGTTATGAAACCCCTCAACCGGATTCGTCCACCTTTAGACTACTCGGATTGAGATTGTTTGAGCTGGGTTGGACTTCTAGGAGTAGCGTCTAGAATTATTGATCCTGGCAAATATGAAGTCTAGTTCTGCGAGTAACGCATGAAACATCAGTAAAGAATTCCAAGTAGCATTTCTTGTACACGCCGTAAGAATGGATTGTGATTGGCAACCGCTATTCAGACCTCCGTCCAATTTGAAATATAACTCGGGCACTAGGATCACAAGGACCGTAACAGAATGGGTGGTACGGTGTGAGCTTTCAACCTTGGCACCATATAAACTGTTCCGTCCTCATTTGGTCACATCAGTACGATATAACATGTGTTGGTTTAAGCCACGAAGAATAGTGTTTGAATGTAGATGCGCACACATTTTGGCTCTTAGGTCCGCGATAAAGCTTGACACATCGTTAAATAATTCCAATTATCGGTGGTTTTAATCGATGTGCGGCTGGATCGCTAATTGCAAATTTCATTCAGACCTCCATCCATTTGAAGTAGACCTCATAAATTACGAACACAAGGACAGCAGCCGGATTGGTGTTACCGTGCTGCACCTGCCAATCCCGACACCCCATAATCGGTTTGTTCCTCCTTTGGCTGAACATATTGATCTGGCCTAAGCTAGGCTAGAAATCGATGCTTAGCTTTTAATGGTTGCTGCTTTGACCACTATGGCTCCTAGGTCCGCGAAAAACGCTGGGCACAGTGGTAAAATTTTTAAGCAGCATTTGTTTTACCTACTCTGTGGTTATATTGCTACTCGCGAACTCTATTCAGACTTTCGTACTCTTTGAACTAGATTCCAATCATTAGCATTATGGGGACTGTACACGAATTGTTGCATGGGTGTTGCTCCTCCCATACCTAAGTTACCATAACAAGGTTTCCTCCGTTGGGGCTCTTGTGATTGAGATATGATGCGCTGATTTTGACTTCCATGCGTAGTGTCCAAAGGTTGACGTCTTGATAAACATTGATCCTTATTCTGCGCGCGGTCATTACCTCAGCAGCATAGAGTTCCAAGTGGCATTTGGTTGACACGCTGTGTGGTTGGCTTGTGACTCGCAATCTCTATTCAGTCTTCCGTCTTAGTTAATTAGGCAGCGGACATTACTAATATTAGTATTGTATAAGTATTGGTGGTACAGTATTGCTCTTTTTAGCCCTGACACACCATAGCCAGTTGCCTCCTCCTTTAAAATCATCAGATGGAGATATCCTTAGCTGGCTTAGACTTCGAGGCGAAGTGTAAAAGTTTGACGCCTTGACCAAAATGGATCTTGGTACGCGAGCAACGCCTGGCACTGCGGTACTTATTCATAAGTGGTACTATTGTGTCAGCTGCTGCTATTATTGCAACTCGCCATATATAATTAGACCTTGGTCTTTTTGAAGTAGAACACAGTCGTCAAGATCACATGGACCTTAACCGAATTGCTGGTTCGATGTTACTCTTTCCCACACAAGCACACCATATCCAGTTACGTCCTCATTAATAAACATCGGATGGAGATAACATAAACCGTGTTAAACCTCCAGACTTACTGTTCAAATATTGAGTTCTTGACCACTATGGATCCATGGTCCGTTAGCAACGCTTGGCACGGCGGTAAATGTATCCAATTTGAATTTAGTGTACCCGCTGTATGGTTGGATTGCGACACTCAATATCTCTTCAGACCTAGGTCAAACTTGAAATTGATCTCGGTAAATACCATCCAAATGACCTTAACTGAATTAGTGGCTTTGTGTTGCTCCTGCTAACCCTGACCCTCAATAAACGGTTTGGTCCTCCTTTGGACTTTTCAAATTGAGATAGCATGAGCAGGGTTGTACCTCAAAGCTTAGTTTCTAAAGTTTGGCGCCGTTGCCAATATAGAAATTAGGAAGCTGAGCAACGAATGGCACTGCGGTAAGTAGTTTAATGTGATATTTGCTGTACCCGCTGTGTGGTTGGATTGTGACTCGCTGTATCCATTAACACCTCGGTCAACTCGGAAGTAGAGCTCGGTCTTAAGATCACAACGACCGCAACCCAATTAATGGTTCTGATTTGCTGCCCAAAACTCTGATATGACAACATGTATTTCGACCTATAAGTACGCAACATATGAAGTTAGCCTGAGCTGAGGTAGACCCTGTTGCGTAGCGCTCATATTTTAACGCCTTAACCATTACGGCTCATAGATCCGCCAGCAAATTTTGGCACAGCGCTAAAATGTTCCATGTGGAATATGGCGCATTCGTTATGTGGTTGGTTTTCGAAGCGTAATCACTATTCAGAACACGGAGCAACTTGAATTAGACCTATATCATTACGGTCATATTTACCGTAACCAAATTTGTGCACGGAGTTTCTCATTCTAACACTTAAACACCCTATATCCGATTTCGACCACCTTTGGACTCATCAAATTACGGTAGCTAGAGCAGATTTGGACCTCGTAGCATAGTGTTCAAATGTTGACGTCTTGACAACCTCGGTTCTACGGATTTAAGGTCCAACCTAGCTCAGATTACCTAGATCTGAAAAGGCCAAATGAAGACGTAACCGGTTATGATGCGCCATGTTTCGGTGGAACAAAACTAAAGCACCGATGCGGTAAAGTTTTTGTAATCGTAATGAACGAGGTCTACTCCAAAGAAGACCAAGGTTTTAAGAGAGAATGCGACTCGCATCTCAACTACGCCGCACGCACAACAAATGCCACCTGGAAATCTTTAGCGCCGTAGCATGCGTCTCAATCCTTACAAAAATCCACAGTGGTCAAGGAGACAACGTGTGAATGATGGGCCACAATGGCCAACCTACCAACACGGTGACGGTCCCTGTGATCCCAATGATAGAGGTAAAATAATAAGGTACCAAGGTTTGAAAATATATTGCAATTGACAATAAAACCACATCCGTGTATACCAAATGCCACTTGGAAAACTTTACCGAAGAGGTCTACTTCAAAGGAGCCCGAGGTTCCACAAGGGATTGCGGGTCGCAATTCAATCAACTAGCAGTAAAAATATGACAAATTGTAAACTTAACCGCTGCCAAGCGTTGCACGCGGACCTAAGATACATATTTGTCAATCCGTCACACAGGGAACACTATGCCCCGTGGTCTAACCGAGCTCATGGTATCTTCAACTGTAGAGTCTAAATGAAGAGGAAAAGGGATATGGGGTGTCAGGTGTGTTCGTAGCAACGCAGGAGCACCAATATGGTTACGGTCCAGTGAGAGTAATGGCCAAGGTCTACAACCAGTGGACCGAGGTCTAAATAAAGAGGACGATTTGCAATCCAACCACACAACGCATTCATCGAATTCCAATTAAATCACTTTAACGCTGTGTCATGCTTTTTTCGCGGACGTGCCAGCCACGGTAATCTAGACGACAAATTTGAACACCACGACATGTGGTAATTACCTCTCGGAACATCTTCATCTGTTGCATCCAGATAAGGACGAAACCGGTTATTGTGTATCAGGATTGGGAGGAGCCACAGCGGACAACCAACCGTTTACGGTCCTTGTGGTCCTCATGACGAGGTCTACTTTATAGTGTACCGAGGACTAAATAACGATTACAGGTAGCACTGCAAAAACAGGGGTAAAATTATGCCAACATGTCATCTTTACCGCTTTGCCAAGCGTTACTAGCGGACTTAAGATCCATAGTGGTCAAGACGTCAGCAAGGGAGCGCTATGCTCCGTGGTCCAATGGAGCTCAGGATATATTCATCTGATAAGATCAAAGAAGGACGGAACGGTTAATGGGATATCCGAGTTCAATGGAGCATCGCCGAACCACCAAAACTGTTACGGTAACAAAGATCGCATTGGCAAGGTCTACTTCAAAGAGGACCAATATCTGCATAGATATTGTGATTCGCAATGCAACCACACAGAGAAAACAAGAAATTGCCATTGACACGCTTTACCGCTGTGCCAAGATTTGATCGCGAAACTAGGAGAACTATTCGTCAAAGCGCTAATCGTTGAAAATTACGCATCGTGCTTCCCTCCCAGCTCAGGCTCTCTTCGTCGAAATATTCCAATGAAGAACGAAACCGGTTATTTGTTATCAGGTGTGGGTGAAGCAAAACCGTAAAAACAGATCTATTACGATCCATAGGCAATTAATCAGCGAGGTCTAAGTAAAATATGACCGATGTCTGAATAGAGATTGCGAGTTGCAATACACACATACAGCGAATTTAGCTACTGCCAATTAAATTTATTTGCAGCTGTGATAAGCTTTGCTCGCGGACCTGAGAGCCATCTTGGTCAGACTCAACATTTGAACAATACGAGTCGTGGTAAAACTAGCTCGATATATATATTTATATATATATATATGATGAGTCCAGATAAGAATGAAATAGGTTATTTGGTGTCAGAATTCCATATATTAACACATAACTAACATTTATATTATGTTCCATGAGATTGTAATGACGAGGTCCACTTCATAGAAGAACAAGGTCTGAATAGAGATTACACTTTGCAGTTTAACCACACAACAAATTCAGCGAATTCCACTTAAATCTCTAATTTGCTGTCCCAAGCTTAGCTCGCGGACCTGCATGCCATTGTTGGTACGGCGTCAATAATTATACTATGTGACTTGTCAGGATATCCTCTTCTGATGAGTACAAATGAGGAAGAAACCGGTTATTGTGTGTCAGGATTGGGTGAAGCCACAGCGCCCCATCAATCCAGTTACGGTCCATTTGATCATAATGACCGAGGTCTACCTCAAAGTGCAAAGAGTTCACGGTTCGCAATGTTATCAAACAGCGGTAAAATATGCAAACTGTTGATTTCACATCCGTGCAGAGCTTGGATTACGAACCTGCGAGCTATCGTGTTCAAGACGTCAACATTTTAAATAGTAAGACTCGTGGTAAATCCAGCTCAGTATATCACCATCTGAAGAGTCCAGAGGAGGACGAAACCGGTTATGGTATGTCAGTATTAGAAGTAAAACGCCGGAGCACCAATGTGGTTACCGTATTTGGAACCGCTATGCCGTTGTCTGATTATAATATGATCGAGCTCTCAATAGAGATTGCGAATCGCAATCCAACTACAAAGTTGTTAAACGGTATGCCACTCGATCTCTTTACCGCTGTGCCAAAAGCATTTGTCGTTGACCTAAGATCGATAGTGGTCAGGGAGTCAAACTTTGAACACTACACCCCTTGGTCCACCCGAGGTCAAGATATCTTCATCTGATGAGACCAAAGCAGGACAAGTTCGTTTATGGAATGTCAGAGATAAATGGAGCTACACCGATCCACCAGTTTGGTACTGTTCCAGTGATCGTAATGACAAGGTGTAATTTAAAGAGGACCAAAGTCTGAATGGAGATTGCGATTCGCAATGCAACCACACAACTGGTTAAACAAATTCCACTTGATAACCTTTACCGCTGTGCCAAGCTTTGATCGCCGAACTAGGAGCAATTTTGGAGAATGCTTCAACCTTTGAAAACTATGGCTCTTGGTCCAAGACGAAACAAGCTATCTTCTTCTGATGAGTCCAATGTAGGACAACACCGGTAATTTTGTCTCAGAGTTCAATATATTAACACAGAACCACTAATTTGGTTAATGTCCATTTGATCGTAATTAGGAGGTCTACTTCAAAGTGGACCGCGCTCCTTATAAATACTACAAGTCCCATTCACACCACACAGCAAATTCAGCGAATGCCACGTAGCATGTTTACAGATTTGCCAGGCGTTGCTCGCAATCTTAAAAACCATTGTGGTCAACTCATCAAAATTTAGACAATACGCCTCGTGGTCTAACCCTGGACAGGCTGTCTTAATCTGATGAGTCCAAATTAGGAGGAAATCGGTTATGGGGTTCCAGCTTGTGAGGTGCAACACCGGACCATCAATACTGTTAAAGTCCTTGTGATCGAAATGATAGAGGTCTACTTCAAATGGAATCTAGGTCTCGACTGCCATTACTGGTCGCAATCCAACTAAAAGGCGGTAAACAAATGCTAATTGTGATCTTTATAGCTGTGCCAAGAGTTGCTTGAGGACTTAGAAGCCATATTGGTCAAGGCGTCAAACATGGAACAATATGCTACGTTGTCCAATCGAGTTCATGATATCTTTATCTGTGGAGTCCAAGGGAGGACGAAACTGGTTATTTGGATTACCGGTTTAGGAGGAGCATCTCCGCGCCAACAATTCATCTTACAAACCTTGTATTCGTAATGGCCGATGTAAGTTTCATAGAGAACCGATGTAATAATAGATATTGCAAATCAAAATTTATTCGCACAAATGTACGTGCATTGCCACTTGAAAATTTATAGCACATTTGCTGATATATGTTATATAGTTCGCGAGAAGCAACGCGGTGTTTTCGATGAATATTATTCTACATTGCAAATGATTTTCACTGAAGTGAAATAATCCAAATTATATAGCGAATTGTTCACGACTTATTCGGTTTTGGTGTTGTGGTTATCGAAATCGCAAACCAAAACACCGACATTTCGGCCCACTGATAGAATCTGTTTACAGCGTCATTAAGCTGATTACATTGAGTTCCACCATAATTGCGACTTCACTACCAGAAAAATCAAGGATCATTATGTGTAGCATGGTCGTATCAAGTCTTCGAACCCAGGAGCTGTTATTTTGTTTAGAAATGCAAGATGATACATTGGGCGCCCTGGGTCGAGCTGCTTTGCTAAAATTAGATTTTGCTGCGGAGTCATGTACATGGACAAAACAAAACGGCATTGATTTCAAAATAAAAGCAACCCCAGCGTATTGCTCGCGGTGCCACCTCCAGCACATCGCCAAAGTAAACGTAATCTTATATAACTTATTACTTATTAGTAAGTTAGTGCCTAGATTATAAATTTATCATTTTGCTTTGCCTGTTACAGCGTATATATTTGTCCAACGTTGTAAATGCTATGGCAGGATGCGGCAGAACGACAATATATTACGAGAGCAATGCGACAGAATGAGTCTATAATCTATGCATATATTACGTTTATTCCGTTATCTGTCAAACAGAAACAGATTGACATGAAGTTTAATTTGTTAAGCGGCTCAAATGTTATCTTTGTATTGTGTGGATTGTATGTGGATTGTATTTGAATGTGGGCTCAGATGAAATAACCAGCTCAGCTCCATGCAGCTGACCGGAATCCGCATGAACAAGAAGTCACGAATATATCAATAATTACTGAATTTTAGAAATACTAAACCATGTGAAGATATGCAAGCTTATTTTGGTTATTCGTTAACTACTCTTTCATCAACTTGTCCTTGCCAGAAAATTGGTGCTTCGGTAATTCCTAAGTCAAAAACTGCTACTTTCTGCATAATTACTTCGTTGTAGCTTTGAGTAAGTCAAGCATTTTATGTCAGCAATTGTGGTTAGCTATCTTGCTCTGTTTACATCTGCATTTTTATTATTAATACAATATAATTACTCTCTAGCATTGTTAAATTTTGCAAATGTTTGCAATACATAACCAGCAAGAAAGCGCTAAATTTTGGACGAAAGCTTCTGGTTTCATGTATTTATAACTTACGGCAGTAAACACTTTGACGCTGTACAAAATAGTGCACTTCAAAAAACGAACCAACTTAAGAATTATGATGGATGATATTGATTATGTCATCAGGCAAACAGCATTTAGAACTTGATAATCGAACGTTATTGCAAAACTGCAAATGCCTCATTCGAATTTTCGCGACACTGCCTTTATTTCAAAGAGGTGGCTGAGCAGAGGGCGGCAGTACAATTTCGAACTGAGTGTCAAGTTTAATTCAAAGTTAGTAGTAATTCGATGTCTATCCATCAAAGTTTACACATCCTTATATAACGAATAAACAAGGGATATTAACGGTTACTTGTCTAGCCAGCGCAATAACCAATTTGGCACTCGTATCGACATCAGGGATACAAAAGGGTGACTATTATGCAATTGTTTTTAACGTCGCAATAAAATGTGGTTTGGTGAGTACAACTTGCCGCTGACGTATGCAGGCCAAATGTCATTGATATAGGTTAGGGCATATTAATTTATCGGTTAATGTGGAGAAATTCATCAGCAGTGTAGGCCTTAAGCGGTGCTGCGAACAAAAGCTCACTTATTTCTATCTGCTTACAACGTGTTTGAATAATATACCAACATTCACCTACTTCTTCTCAGCCTTAAGTACCAATTGGTGAGTTTCATTATTGACTGCGCCTTTTAAGAAAGCTTCAAGGATAAGTGTGCTTTCAAGTGACTGGTTAGACAGCCGCACGATACATTTTTCGAGAAATAATAAAGGTCTTCATCGCAGTCCGTATTTAAAGCCCTTGAGTATAGCTAGTGAAGTATTGTTAGCAATTATGACTTTACTTTGACACATCACTTAAGTTGTAGCATAAATTTGCTACTAATATAATGTCCACATTGGACAGGCAAATATTTCACAGGTGACCAGCCTTCTAGTATGGGAAATGAGCTGCTTCAGTAAACGGAAATACATATTTTCTCCAACATATCGCCTGTAATATGACACTTACCTCAAGTATGAGGACATACATATAAGTATAATATGAGTGAGGATCTCTGGCCGAAAAGTAAACATTGGTCCACCTATTATATTCACATATTCTTGAGTACATGTCTTGGTTTGAATTGACAATCAGTATTTGATTTAAACAACAGGATCGCATGTTTTAGTAAAACTATTGAAATCGACAAGACAAAGTTGAGATTTTAGCTAGGACAAAAACAATCTAAACTCCTATTTAAATCTGTGTTTGGGCAAAAATATTCAAGTTTAGCGTGCGTGATCGTGTGCATAAGAGTATCATTGTACCCAGGTAAATAGTTAATTAATACGTATCATTGAATTTTAAAATACGGTCAAACTCTTTTAATTGGGAATAAACCTCAAACAGTCAGAGCCCTAATTTATGCAGTGGCGCATTCAGCATCAATAGACTCTTTTTGATTGACGAACTGTTTGTTGCTTTCAAGAACTCAAAATCTGGATGGGAAATGAGCCATTTATTTAATGGAATAATGTACACTACCAGTCAGACAATATGGTATTACATCATTCATAAAGTTCCATTTTATATATTAACCATTTGCTGCAAAATCCAGGCAAAAATCCCTTAGAATTCTGGTCTAATGAAACACTCTTGTAAAAGCAAAACATGTATAAATGAGTTATTAAACTCATTGGTTGCGACATTATGAAAACCAACGTCGGAACGTTTTGCGTTCTATCGAATGTTAAATTAAATGGGGTTAATTATTAAAACACTTTTTTCTTCATTTAATACACGAGTATAACTGTCGTTTTAACCATCATTAAGGCGATAAGCACACATCGAAAATTAAATCAAACCGGGCCACGTCTGTTGTTTACCGCGTCCAACGGAAAAAGTTTGCCACTCGTGTGGCAAATCGACTCCTGCTGATTGAATGATTAATACGTGTATGTAACGATGTGTGAATATGTCACCAAATGTCTCATCATAGTTCGAGCAATAGCATAATTTGCGACTGATCGGCGCGTATATTTTATATAAATACTGCTTATGCGCTAACTACTCTAGGAAAGGTTACCTTAGTAGTGGAATTCCTTATATGTACACAGCTGCTCTTGCGCGTTCCTAGCAAGTCATATTTGGAATAAGACAACGCGACTGTTAGTTAGAGCCGCACATAGCCCAGATTAGCTCTAAAATATTGTGAGAGATTATGTGACCATTGGTGTGTTGTCAGGCTTAGTAAAGTCACGTGAACAAATAAATTCGCAGGACGCATTCTTACCAATCTACTATATGCTCATAAGTTACAAATAAGTGCTCAGATCCTGATTGATGACGTCAGTGGTGGGATAGCGAATTAGATCCAAGACTCTGAGTTGTGAGCCCAGAAATGTCGTCTAACCTTTTAAATTACGTTGACAACCTCTTAGTATGGTTATATATAAAAGTTATCTTACCCCACGTTACATCGAACTGGTCTGTCACTTAGTCCTATTGAATATATGGATCGCTTCAATGACCCACCGCCTTTAAACATAGTACGTTCATTCTAGTCGGCTTGTTGTGCGAACATTCGAGTGAAGATGAACACCGCAAAATAAGCTACTCGGTTAATTTTTGTTTTTACTGACGTTTTGAGCACCATACGTTCGTAGCGCTGGAAGATTATGGGTTTCTGGCAAGCTGTCGCCGTTGTGAGGCAAGGATGCCTGCTCTCACATGTCCTTTACAACTTGGCTAATAATGAACTCATTATTACTGCATTCACGGGACACGTGTTAGAAGGGGTGGAGCGATTCCAAGGGGAAAGTCTTTTTGAATTGTAGTTAGCGTCAATACTGCATTCAACTATGAAAGCTCCCAGACTTGCCAAGGTGCATGCGAAAGCTTAGCATTACAGTCAGCCGCTGCGAAAAGAGGCATAAAAGATAACAGTTGCCTGATCATTATTTGGCTCACTTTATCTAAATCTGACGAAATTGACAACACTCGTTGCTTATCTTGTTATCTTGAGTTGCAAATTCAAGGTATGTATCGTGTTGGTATTGCAACCATTAATCTTTCTGAAGGCAAGCTGTTTGACTGGATAAGAGTGAACAACCGCATGTGCGCAGTTCCACTTGGAAATAAAGCTGTAGTTGATCCGCAGCGTCTGAAGCCAACGTATCTTTTAATTGTCCCACTTTTGCCTTACTGAATGCCGTTCATAAGGTATCAAATATGATTATCGATAGTTTTCATCACTTAATCGCATAAAGATGAGCACGGGCATCGTGTTGAATGCTGGTGACATGAATACTGGTGTTGACTGTCTTTCATACTCCGAACCACGCGCACTTTGCGCTTACTCTTTCTGCTTCAATGAAATCCCCATATTCTAATGTTGTTACATTTAACTTAGACTAACAATCCATACATCAATTATATATGCACTGAGTAATTAATTATTTGCGATGAATGAGGTTGCAGAAAATTAGCTACAAAATCCTCTCAGATTAGCCATGTAGTGTTTATGTGACGCATTATATGCACGCAACTTCATACGCTGTGAGCTCGATGGGATCTCTTTGGCACCTAGCACCTTGCTTAAATCAGGGAAAAAGTTGCAAGATGCATTGGAATGCAACATATCTATAATTTTATCAAACGGCGAATCGCAAGGATTGTTCGAATCGACCAGAAACGCTGGTTGATGGAGAAAGCCTCTGCCATTGGAAACAGCTAAGCGATAATTCGTCTCATCCGTACAACGCGTCCGAGGACCCATTATTTAGTGAGGAAGTATATACGAATTTCGGGAGGCGTTCCGTTCCAAGACTCGTCGGCTATCCCAATGAGCGGAACATTGTGAAGCGCATTTCAGCTGGGCTGGTTTGACATTGCATATTGCTGATTTGCTTAAACGAACTGTGAAGTAAACGTCACAGCTGCTTCCTTGAAATAATTTCTCTTCAAGGTTATAATTCTTTGTATGAAACCATTATTGTGCTTGCAGCATTTTTTACTTATTTACATACCACAAAATATATCCTTACATTATACACTAAATATTCAGTCTTTAGTCTCAAAGTTCAACTATTTGTACATTACTTCTATAATCTGATCAATTTATGAAACAAATTTACATATCACAATTCATTTATTGCAATTGGTCCTTTGCATTAGCTAAACATGCTGTACATGTGGTGCACAAAACGCACCCATCAGACGTTTTCTATATTCATTAGCGCTTTCCTGACAAGTAAATTTATCAAAGCAGGTACATCATGCCATCCAAGTCAACATATTACTACATATACTAAGGTGAATTAAACATTATGCTAAACGAGGTAACGCATCCGCTAGTGTTGATGCACTTGAGCTTAATTTAAGCTGGCTGGACTAACCATTAATCTATTATGAACATAAAACTTAATTTTATTGATTTTATGCAAAGTTTCATGTTAATGATGAAGGTGATATGTTAGTTAACTAGATAATTTGGGGAATGCTTGGCTAGTAGCAACCTGGAATGCAGGAAATCTCAATGACAGTAGTTGATCTGGCAGCGTATGCTCATCTCTGACTCAATGTCACTGACACAGTTAACCTTTTAATTGTCTACTTCTTATTAATGCGAAATCAACCAGGACCTCATACTCAAAATAGGCTAGTTAGTAAGTATACTCATTTTTAAGGTTGTGCAGCAAAAACAGCGGAGACTGAAATTATGCTTGACCTCAGTTCTAATCATAGGATATACAACCGAAACCATTCCAAATTATGGGTCTTATACATTACCCATTGAATAAAACTCTGCTCACACATTAAAAAATACATAGACACATCTTCTTAAAAACTTATGATTAGCCAAGGAACAGTTGATAATATATGTCTCTTTCGAGACAAATTTGGTTCATAAAACAAAAAGGCTAGCTTCGCTGATTGCCTTTGTGGCGTTAATACTAATATATTTTCACTTTTCCAGTTTGGCAGGCTAACGCGTGATCGCATAACGCATTCTAAATTTAAGTCGGAATATTAAACCTTTTCGAAATCTAAGCCATAGGATAAGATTCAGCGACCATTAATTTTTAATATATGTCTTGCACTGCCAAACTACGGATTGAAATTGGAAATTGGATCAATGGAGCATATAGTGGTAATGGAAGTAAATGCAATACCGGAACTTGCAAAAGTCGGATCTCTACCATCACTATACACCTATACAAAAGCTTTAAGCAAAGCAGTCGGTACTTTTCTAGTCCTATGTACCAAAGTGTTGCAATTAAAGAGAGGCTATAAGAATAGGTTCAGAGTATGTTACCATTATTAATACTGTATTTTGTCGTATTCCATCAGGATCGGTTCGGTTTCCATGCCAAAGTGCTATTGTAAGCCGTCGAGTGAATTATGCAGAGGTATTTTCGACTTCATTAAGTCAAATCGAAATATTAGTGATCATGCAGCTTACAGACCTTTGAAATTGGGTATACACCATGCTTATCATTAAAGCTGATGTAACCATTCCGCATTTTTGCGAGGATTATGTAAGTTAGTACAGAGTATTTATGGTTGTTGACCAAGCTTAGAAGACCGCTGCCTACATAATTGCAATTGGACTGTTTAATATAAATAAAATGTTATGTAATTACTTCATCTTAAATGGATAAGCTGGTTGGTGCCTTAAAGGATTTTGATCATTTTGCAGTTATCATAAGTCAATTATATACCTGGACATACAAGACGTCTCAAATATATTTGGTTTAAGACGTTTATTTTTCCATTCTACTATATTTATTTTGATCACCAAGACAATTCCCACCAATCCCAATGTATATGTCACATATGGTTATAAACATGCCCCAGTTTATATCAACTGGCAGACCACTAAGAAGTTTCTGACTATTGTGTTCATTTCTTAGCTAAATCCAGGTATAATCGCCAATATTTTGTGTAGGAAGCCTCAAGTTACTCATTCATGTTCACCGTCTATAGCACATTCACTTCAGTTACAGTCTGCTTTGAGCGCCAAAATCCACGACCTAGTGGCACTATATGTGATGCAAATGGCGGCTGCATGTCAATCTTTAAATGACCACAGACCACTGCCCATTTGTGTTTCCAAAATCAAATATTATCACTCAGACTGCAAATTGATCGATGAAATACTTGACGAAACCAACTGTAGGCCACAATGTGCGACCCATAGTCGTTTAGATTTATTACATATCCAAATTTATTCATAACAGATTTAAGTATTAAATTCAGAAGTTATCATCTATTCACGTGTATTTGTGACGCACGCAATTTGTACATAGCAGAATTTTCATTGAAATTGAGTGTGCCCGGTCATTCACGTTCATTTCCAAACACTGTATTATGTAAGCCTAAGGGACATCAACTCATAGAGAAATGCGCGTATTAATTTACCCGGCATTACGTTGCGATCCGGCGTGCTTTGTGAAAAGAATTATCCGTCAATCAGTGCGTATAAATCAAACGGCGACTTTGCGTAAACCTGAATGATTTGTGTCCATTTGCTATGAATTAATTTAATAGCATAGCGGTAAAATTATCAACATGAACACAAACATCACGTAAAGAAAATTTGTGCAAAATTTGTGCTAAGCTAAGAAATTTGGTTAAAATATTATCCACAGTTTGAAAGGAACCGGGGCGAAGCATAATGTTGGCATCTAGAGACTAAGCACGACAATTAAAGATCAAGTTTATAATATGCAAACTCTCGTCGCTTTCTGCATTACCCTTTTAGCTGCCTCCTAAATTACCAACAGGTGTAGAAATTTATAAGGTACATTGATGAAGTTCGAACTGGTATCAATTGCGGCCTAATTGTAAAATAAAAACAGAAAACTTCGACAAGAAAATTGACAGTTAAAAGTCATCATTCGAGTAATACAGACTGCAAGCGCATTGCACCCATACTAATTATCTACTGCCTAATAAGAGCCAACGTTGCGGACCCCATCTAAATTTACATTAGCGCACATGCACTGTTTGGGCCGCTTACACAGAACTGATTACGTATGTAACGCGACCTCAAAAGCAACAATTTCACATTTATGTTTAATTGCTGAATTTCAAGCATCCGTATCCGTGCCATCCATGTAAATCCACAAAATTGTGATGTCACAAAACTTGGTTTTCAGACGACACATTAGTTTCCTTGATTGAACTCATTTAGCTGCCCTTCTTTCAGAAAGTTGGTGACTTGCGCTGCTGCAGGTTTGCTATCCAACACTGAAGTTACCTATAATATAGCCTCATCAACATGTGCTCACTTGTTATTCCTGCCCAACTACTTTGCTATGTGCCATTCGCATGTCAAGATGCCGGTTCTCGAGAGGAAACGTGTAATGCCTGTTTACAATATCTGTCTACAGACTGCACCATTAATATGCCACCAATAATAACATTTCGTTAATCGTTATCCATTGCGCTGTCACAAAAGCAAATTCACTAAGTTTGGATTGGCGAATTCAACTTGTTATTAGTAGCATGAATATTCTCCTGTTAGTCAATGTGCAAACCAAAACTTTTTGAATTTTGCATTTAGCGGTTCAATAGACTAATGTGCGTCGAGCAGCTGGACACTGGCATTTGAACATGGCATCCGTTTTGTAGGTGCATTAAATCGTGTGTGGCTTGTGGTTGAATAAATCTTATTTGACTGGTTACTAATCCTTTGCACGCCCGCCGTCTTTGTATTGTCTACCTATTCGTTCAAAATTGCTCCTCATGTACAAAAGATGCTGTAAGGCGTTTAAAATATTAAATATTTGTTGATACGACAGATGAAATATACCTCTAAGGTGCTCTGTAGCCCACCATTGTGCAGAATCTGGAGCAACCAGATGATATTAATATTACGCGCGCCTCGGTTTTATAGCGTGTTCCGCGTGCGTTAACACTTTGCGCCATGCTTTTTTGAGAAAACCGTGGGTTCAAACCGACTTTACGTTCTAAAAAATAAACAAAATACTAATTTCAAATTTCATTTGCCATCTATAGTTACGTTTTAGGAGAGGGACTGTGTCACCTGATTCAACTAGTATGCTACACGCAGACAAACACAATTTATATTATCCGTCACTAGGCGAGTGTAATCTTCACGATTTAGTTAACTACAGACAGATTAACTCAGTGGGATTAGAACGGTTCTTGATAGTGATTGAGACAGCCAAGCATCCGTTATTTCTCTACACACTCTGGTTCTTTTCTATTGGGTCATGGAATTTCACATTCCTTATGCAACTGAAATTGTGGCGTTGTATATTTGATTTACGTTGGATGCTGGGTGTCCCGTGGTATACCTCAATGGCGAAACTCAAATATAAATATAAAGCGGTTTATTTTTGTAATTAACTGAATCTCAGTACAAATCAGCATTATGCGTGTAGTAGTTTCTGCAGTGATTTGGGTGAGTAAGGACAAAGACTTCTAAGAATATTTGATTTGCAATAAGCTAAGGTGTTCTTTCATTTAGTAATTTGATTTCACGTGAATGCAAATTTATGCAAGTTGCTCCCATACGTGACAACTCTTAGGAAGCTTCTACGAATAATATGAATTCCTGTATACTTTTCACCAAAGTAAATTCTGTTCTTGCACGACACGTGCATAAAATTGACAGTTTCTTTGACTAAACGTTTCACATAACTGCCTCTGTTTGGAATTTTGTAGTGATTAATCGGCCATTCTGCGTTTCATACGGTATTTGTTGTCTATATAAAATATTAAATTTTTTTACCGTTGGGCTAAATTGGCCTAGTTCCCCATTTTTTTTCCCATCCAT
>CALYDF020002573.1:0-56511 GCA_944474145.2 Dicrocoelium dendriticum | reverse complement strand
GTCGATCACTGGAGGACAGTCTACCCTTGGCGAAATTTGGACAACTGAGCACTCTTACATCCGGTTGGTTTGTATCATTGGTTGCATCTGAAACAGTGGCCTGTTTGTTGACTTGAATAGGTAAATCACTGGACCTTAGCGACCTTTGTTATCCCAGAATTCACGCTTGCCTATAACATATACTAGATAGCTTTTATCTTCTCATTTAAAAGATTGATGACTGCCATTAACACTCGTGCAATGGGGAAAAAGCGTGTGGAAAACCGAATAGTCACGGTAAATAGCGTTGCCGTCACGAGTGTCGAGGAACCAGTGCCCACTTGCACACATTCCGATCCGCCTGGCTTACAAGAGCAGGTAAATAAGTCCAAAGGACAAATGACAGAGAGTTCAGTTAGTGTTTTCGACCTTATATCTCCACTGTCAGCCAAAATAAAGACGTTGGAGAAACAGTTAGGGGAACAAAATGAGAAACTAAAGTTGTTTGACTCATTCGGAGATCTCCTAATGTCAGTTTCGTACATAATTCAGTCTCCGGCTAATCCAGCGCAAAAGCACAAAATAGAAGCCTTAAACTTCCTAAATGCAATCGCCTCTGAGGTTACTCAAAGATGCAGAAGGGGAAAATACGTCATCGCCCTCAACATAGCCGACAATGTCGCGATTGACAACATTAGGCATACTGTTTCGAGGGCGTGCAACATCGCTGAAACCGATATTAGTTGTAGAAGACTGAGGAAAATATCTTTACGTTTTCCTTGTCCGACTCTGTTCAGCTTTCGTAGCGAAATTCTCGCAAGTTCGTTTATCAAAAGTCAAAATACTTTAAGATCTGTCCCGAAATTTAGCAAAGTTATTCTAGTCGTAGACAGGTCACCTTTGCAACGTGAGCTTCAACGCATGAGTGCAACTAATGTCTCGCCTGAGCCGAAGCAGAGTCATCCTCCCTGCGCGCTTCCTGGATTGCAAAGAACGAGATCATTCAACAATGTTTGGTTCTCCCCTTCTAAAAAGGCAGATAATGTTAGCAAGGCCACTCTCTACATGAGTGATGTTAAGGCTGGCGACAACGTAGCGGAAACTGAGATGCTCACGCTTCCACACCACATTAGTCTTGTGGACATAGGAAATAGTGTGGCTCCACCCGTTGCACCACGTGCTGACAAACCAGTAGGGATTGGGATCAATCCCCACACCACTAATGAAACAGATACAAGTCTAAAAACAGCAAATGGGACTATCGATAGCTCCAGTGTAGGTGCTTTAAGGCCCATTGACATTATGACTACACATAGCAGCAGTGGTCATGGTTAGCGCCCTAAGCGTCTTAGATCAAACGGGGCCTTCCTGCTGGAAAGGTGACTCCCCGTGTCCCAATAACAGTCGTGAATAATAATGCAGCTGCACAGTGGCAAGCCACAATTCCCCATTGTTCCGGCGATGTGCCAAGGCTGTTTTCCTGGCAGGCCTGTACGTGGCTTTGCTGAAACACAGACCACCTATTTATGTCCCTATCCATACTCTCTTCCGCCTCCTCCTCTCATAATGCCTTCTGTGAGCCCTTCGGCAATAACACCCTATCCAATTAAACTCGATCGCCCCAAATTACCACAGCATTCTTTTTGCATTCCCCCACCCGTTCCCCCACCCCCCTTAATCCCGATAGGACTGGCGAATCTCACGGTAAGGGATTTGCTGCGGAAGGCTCTAGAACTAATGTGATTGCAAGAATAAATATTGGACGGAGTGATGAACAACGCCAGGAGTTTTTAAAACTGATGATAATTAATATCCGTTCTCTGTTGAGTAAACTTCATTTACTCCGCACCTTTATAAGTCTGAATAAACCTGATTTGATTTTACTCACTGAAACCTAGTGTCATGATTCTATGCCCAGCCAGCTGCTTTCTATCGAAGGTTATAAGCTTATTAGAAGTGATCGAAAACAAGGCAGAGGAGGTGGTTGCATAATTTACTACTCAGAGAACCTCATTGTGTCTGAATTCACACTTCCACTTAGATGCCCTACTATTGATTCCGCTTGGTTACTCTTGTCCTTTGGTACTAAGCGAACTCTTGTCGGCTGTATATACCGCTCACCCGGGACCAGCCTCAGTGATGAGAACCTGTTGGTTGACATTTTCAATTACATATCGGACCTTGGTTCCTCCGATAAAGTTGTAGGTGGAGATTTCAACCTACCAGATATCTGTTGGTGAAACTTAGAAACAAACGCGAAACATGCAGAGTTCATAACCTCCGTCATCACTGGTGGTTGGGAGCAACATGTTCTCGTGACTACCAGAGGAAAAATATATTAGACGTACTTTTTACTTAAGGCACCTCCCAGATAGCTACTGATGTAATTGACGGTCTCCCTGCATGTGATCACAAAATTGTCAGATGTAAACTTATAGCTGAGTCGTCGCATGTGAGGTCTGCGATGGTTCCACACTTCCTGCGAAATGTTAATTGGGTAGACTTCTCGGCTTTGCTTATGGTCCAAAATTGGGACCATGTCTTTCTTTCATCTAATATTCAGGGAGCCACTGATATCTTCTATGACAATGTGGCTATGTGCTTAAGCATACTTGCCTCCTGTGATAATAAGAAAGCCTCTTCTAAGTACGCTAACAACGCAAAGGACAAGCGGAAAATACGAGTGCTAACTCGAACATTCGAACGTACCCACGACTTCAGTGTATTATTGGGAGTCCAACGCCTTATAATTGAGACGGACATGAAACATCGCATCTGTCTCATGCAGGAAGAACAACGGGCTGTAAATAGTAGTAATACAAGTCAATTGGTGACTGCATTACTGAGAAAAAGGAGAGGTGGCAAAACTGACCTACCCTCCCACATCGTCATGCCTGAAGGTGAATGCATTGATTCCCCAATTGCCATGGCGGAAGCCTTTAACTCATACTTCGCTAGATCCTTTAATGTTGAAAAAGTAACTCTGGAATTGTCAACCTCGTTTCACTTCTCTGAACAAGTCCCAGCGATTGAGCTTAGTGTTGCTACGATAAAACGTATGATTACTTGTCTACGACCATTCTACAAACCTGGCCCCGATGGGATCTCTTCTGCTTTGATCAAACACGGTGGAGATGATATCCCTCTTATATTATTAAATATCTTCTCTTTGTCTCTTCAGTCTGGTCAATACCCCGAAAGTAGGAAAACGGCTACGGTTATACCGCGACATAAGTCCGAGTCGAAAACTGACATCCAGAACTACCGCCCCATTAGTCACACAGCTATTCTCTCACGCATGCTAGAGAGAATTGTTAAGGAACATTTGGTTTCGTTCCTAATATCGCACAAACTTCTCTCACCTTCACAGCATGACTTTCTGAAGTCTCGCTCGTGTGTTACCTGTCAAGTTGACTTCCTTAACCATCTAACTGAAGCAGTTGACTCAGGTCATCTGTGCATTGTCATCTTCCTCGACATGCAAAATGCTTTTGACAGAGTCCCACACAAAAAGCTGCTATATAAATTAAGTAAGTACGGTGTTACAAATCCGCTTAACTCTTGGATCCAATCGTACCTAGTAGGACGGTCGCAAGTTGTGGATATCAATGGTTACATCTCTTCACCTCGTCTGGTTACCAGTGGAGTGGTACAGGGCAGTGTCTTAGGCCCGTTACTCTTCCTACTGTATATAAATGACCTGGTTTCTGTTATACAATTTGGGAAGCCTTATTTGTTTGCTGATGATTTAAAGGTGGTTTACACGTTCCCAGGCTCTCAGCGTACCGCTGAAGTTAACAATATCCAAAGCGACTTGAAAGCCATTGAGAGATGGGCAGATATGTGGCAGATGACATTTGCAACATCGAAGTGTAGTGTTCTAGCGTATGTATGTCAGATAGCAGCAGAAGTGTTCAGGCTTCATGATGAAGTCATTCCCATCAGCCAGTCTGTTCGTGACTTAGGTATAAGATATTCTAGTTCGTTAAACGTTAGCGAACATACAAATCATATCGTGAAAAGGGCTAAGCACTCGGTCACGCTCATATGCCACCTGCTAAGCTTGAAAGAAACCAGACTAATTGCTTTCAAAATCAATATCTGGCCTTTGCTTGAATATTGCTGTGCTGTGTTCAGTAACTTGCGAAAGGCTGACTTGAGAGCCATAGCAAACGTCCAATGCGCCTTCACGAAGCGCATATTTGGCTGTTCAACCGCCCTTTCATACCGAGATAGGTGCAAGCAGTTGAATCTTGAATCTCTGTGGTTACGAAGAATGCAATTAAAGCTGTGCTTCCTCCACAAACTCGCGTGGCGGAAAGCATATATTGGAACCTATCAATTGCACTTTCGGGAAAACACCATGTATGAACTGCGAGATAACGAATGCATATTCTATGTACCTAAATTCAAGAGCAGTCTAAGGAGAAATTTCTATCTTCTTAGGTATGGCTCTATTTGGAATAAGCTGCCAAAAGAGATTAGATGTATTGAACATTTCTGCATGTTCAAGAAAGTGATAAAGGCTTATCTGTCAACGGACAGAGCGAAATGGATCTTAAACATTCAACTTGATGATGAAAAGCTGTATGAAGAAGGGCCGGATCATGTATGAAACCGGTGAACATCAACTCTACTACACCAGAGAAAACTTGATCAGCTAGGATGAGCTGCTACAAACCGCTTCTTATGCTATTCCTTAACGCTACCTCCCATGCGATTTTACTCCCTTTAAAATTAATTCATACCAACTGTCTTATGTTTAAAACAGAGAGCAAAATTATTTACTGGTGTGACGTCAGGAACTATTTTCGTAATTTTCCCCACAAATTGATTAATTCGTAATATTATTCTGCGATCCCTTTCGCTATATTTGTTCACCAGTGCTAATCATTTCCCCTTCTTTTCTGAAGTTAACAGTCCAGAAACGTATACTTGCATTCAGTGATGGCAATAACTGATTCCCTATGCGACTTTTGCCTATGGACAGCTCGTACTGTCATCTGTCTCCGGCTGTCACGCCACACAATTTGATCGTATGATCGGCTCGATCCATTTCTACGCCGATGTAAAAAACGTACCTGCCTATTTTTTACACTACCGATATAGTTTTCACATAATTCTACTTTTCTACATTCTTCCTTATTTCATAGTTGGCCACGACGGGGCTAATCTCCGGTGGTGACGGATTACAGCTTCCAGATTATAAAAGACGTTACCTATTCAAGGCAAATTACCACCAACTGACTGGCGTATAAAAAAGTGCCATAATAGAATGATCCGCATGACGGACTGGGCTGAGGCTTCATGGCCCATAATACGTGTACAAAAGCAGCTCTAAAAAGAACAGAACGTATGATAAACAGGTGATGGCTCATATGCTACCATGCCACACCGGCGCACGGCCAGTTATTGCATGGAAGTGCGGGCGAAACCTTTCGAGGGAATACCTTGCATGCAAGCAGGTCTCCTGGGGATGGTTCCACGAGTGGCCGTATTACTTTAACTGGACATCTGTTTAAATCTGCTTACGTTATTGTTCCTGGTTTTTAATTTCTTTAAGGCATTAATCCTGCCAATCAGTTTAATACCTGTTTTGGATCCATTATAAAAAGCGGGAACAAATTGATTATCTTTTGCGATCCTGTTGTACACATTGATCAGACCACATAGTTGGACTGCACCTCGAATCACCGAGGAATATACCATTTATTTATATATGAGAGCCCCCGCGAAAGCCGATATCGACTGCTGTACATTCTTAGAGATTTCAGTCTAAGCTGATAGGTCAGATGAAAGAGGCCCCTGACGTTCTTGGTTGCCCTTCGTAGAGGAATCTCGAGAGCAGCAAAATCCTGTTTCTGCCACGACTGCCACGCCTGAATAGCATATTCCACCTGAGGTCGCACGTAGGCGTTAAGCATTTGGGGAAAGATTGAGGGTTCAAACGGACCGGAGGCTCTGCGAAGAAGGTCGAAGTGTTGATTTCCGGTTCTCGTCGCCTACTCTGCTTGTTTTGAACACCCGAGATCTCCCTGTACCAATACACCCAGGTCACGCTCCTGAGAGACCTTCTCCCAGGTGTGGTCTCCAAGCTTGTAAGCCATCATCGGCTGGTGACGCACATTTGTCACCTTGCCCTTAGCTATGTTCATTTGAAGCATGTTCCTCTTTGACCATGCCTAAATTAAAGTTAGGTCATGTTGGAGCAGATCGTGATCTGGCTTGTTACTAATCTCCCGCCATATCTTGAGGTCATCAGCAAAAAGCAGGAAATTTGAGGAGGTAACTCTTGCCAGGTCGTTGATAAACACCAGGAATAAGCGCCGTCCCAGCACTGAGCTTTGTGGCACACCACATTCCACTTCAGTTGGGTTAGAGAGTGATCCCCTAACACGTACTTGAAGCTTTCGTTTGGTAAAGGAAGTTGCCAATCCAACCAAGTACAGGATCACCGATTCCGTAACTCTGTAGTCTTTGAAGTAGGATGCGGTGATCAAGGCGGTCGAAAGCTTTGGAGAAGTCCAGATAGATGACGTCAACTCCGACCCCATCATCGGCCACTTCCGTCCAATTACCTCGTGCAATCAGTAGGTTGGTGGTGCATGATCGGTGTTGACGGAAGCCATGCAGCTCCGGTACGAAGACGTTGCATTTTCCAGCTTCAGTGACGACTGCTTCCATCACCTTCACGAGCACAGGGAGGAGAGTCACTGGACGATAGTTTGCAGGATCTGAACGGCTGCGGCGTTTAAAAATAGGGGTGATAATGTCACGCTTCCACATAATGGGGACTTGTTTTTCAACAAAGCACCTTTGGAAGAACTGTGACAGTGATTCAGCTAGCTTGTTAGCCACAGCCTTCAGTGCCTTCGGGCGGATGTTGTCTGCTCCCGGAGAACTATGCTCACGCAGTGAGAGTAACTTCCTTAGCACAATTGATGGGTCGAAAATTACATGTGTAATCAGTGGAGTCGGTAATGTGCATGACATTATGGGACAGGTAGAGTCCGCGAGTTCGAAAATTGGGGCGTATTGTAACCGCAGAACATTAGCTGCTTCTTCGGCGTTTTGTACTCTACCGCCTGTTGTGAAAAGTGGAGGGATTCCATGCTTCGCTTTACGAAGCTTATTTACATGCCCATATAGCAGTTTGTTGTTTGTCATGAACTTTTTGGCTAGGCACTGTTGATAAGTTATTTTGTCCTCACGGACAAGTACAGTGCAAGGGTTGCGATGGGCCAGGAAATTTCCCCAAGTCTCTGAGTCGGGGTTAATCTTGTAGGCACGCCATGCTGCATCCCTTGTCGCCAGGCATTTTTGAGTCCCGCTGCTTATAATTGAAGGCATTTTCGCGGGACGACGGGGTTTGGTCTCTGATGCTTTGTTGACGATGTCGCTGAGCTTATATTACGAACTCTGCCCAAACGTTGCCAAGGGGATTTTTGTTTGAGAATTCCCAAGCAGCTGCGTCGGCGAGTTCTTTCAATACGTGGTGGCGTGTGATTGTATGAGTTAGTTCCGTGTGTGCAGATGGGTACTCTGCATAACACACATAGTCAAAAGTTATTACTACATGGTCACTGAGACCTAATGAACTATCTATCAATAAATTGTCAACCATGAGCTCTTCATTCAGGAGCACAAGGTCCAATATGGACGGTTTGATTGCTGTCCTGAATCTAGTGAGCGTGGTGACATGATTGTACAAGGGATATTAGCAATTAGTTCATGCAAGTCTGCTTTGAACTGCTCACTGGGCGATGCCAAAACCTCCAGATTGTGTAGATTGAAGTCCCCGGAGATGAGAATGTGGCTGTACCTAGTGCGTGTTACACTGTTCAGGCCCACGGACCAAGCCGGAATCCATTTCCGGAGTGTACGCTGGGGGACGGTAAACGACAGCTAAGAGATATGAGTCGTTGTGTCTTAGTCGGAGACGGCACCAAAGTGAGTCGGTAACGTATGTTTCCAGATCATCAACTATCGTACATTGTAGATCGCTGCGGTAGTAGAGTAGGACCCCACCTCCTCTGCTGGGGCGTTCGTTCCGGATGAGTGACATTCCGGCTATCTCAACCTTAGCATCAGTCACCTCTTGATGTAACCAGGTTTCAGTAATATAAATTAGGTCCCAAGCATTCGCGCTGTCGTACTCGAAGTTCGGTAAGTTTACTGAGGAGCCTTTAGGCTTGGTGTACATACATGAAAGTTTCTCAGCTTTAAGTAGTGATTCTGAGGTTGTACAATTCGTACGTGATGTTTCACCGACCAGTGAGTAGCCGGCGGCTAATCGTTTTATCTATGTGAACTTAGAGAAATGTTTAACGTCTTATTCATCCTTCGTGTAGTTAGTCCCGCGTCTAATCTTCTACGTACTGTGTAAGTTGTCTGGTCAATATCATCTTCTACAGGTTGTATGGATTCAATCGGCACGCTACGGGTGCATTGTTCTTTAATAGATCCCATCGAGTTTTGGTCTTTGAGTGACATATTCACTCTAGAGGGCATATGGCTGATTGTCTTCAGCCGAACCTCAGATGGTAGCTTGCAACGAAACATGTACCAGCTTTTTAACATCCCGTGCTATCATATGTTTTGACTGTAGGACCACCTTCAACACTCTCGGGCCACTTCCTTTGTAGTTCGGTGAGGTACGCAGTCTTGACACGGATTTCGCTAACACATCATCCAAGCAGAGTGTTTCACGAATATAACACCATTGTTCTTTATCATGGGTTGTTATTTCGTGCTCACCACATGCTTCAGTTTCAGGAACCCCGCGAAGAAGTATGGTTCTGTTTGAAGTTGCCATCCGGGAGTCCGCTAAGTTGCGGTTAACTCGATAACGCTGGCCGCATGGGATGTCTGGAAAGATACGGATGGATCAGCGTTTATTTCTGAGATTACCTGTCGACAGTAGTACAGATTCTACTTCAGGGATGTTCAGCACAACACGCAGAATTCTTGGCTCTCCGAAATGTTTAGAGTTGGGTTGTCATGTTATACGCATTACGTGTACAGGTTTCAGTACAAATCCTATTAGCTTACTAATAATATTCCACTGGTTGAGGTCATCCAGCTGCCTGCCTCTTATTGATGTCCACTTAGATTCTGGGATTTTGGAGCACAGTACCCTCAGTACAGGTAGTTGTTTCTTTACACATTTCGACATATCGCGATTAGTGTTTGAAGTACTTAGAGAATTACTGCAGGAAACTAGTGGTGCTTACATTAGAAAAACTAGGCTACGCTCCTCAGTTTCCGATCCATTTGGGGGTGATGTTAATTTTAATTGACGGCTCTTCTTGGACGCAAGCGTAGCCCAACTTTCGTTAGTACCGCCTTGCTTCTTTTCTACGCACTCCGTCGGGAGTTTGGAAGTAGCCTTAAGTGTAGTACGTCCGAACGAACTGTGAACCGCTTTGGTCAAATGTGAGCTACTTGTGGTATTGGGACAGCTGTTGATGTTCCGGACTCTTGGTGTCATGTTGCTTACTGTGTTATTAGCAGTTCATCGTGGGTTAGGAGTAGCAACCAAGGGGGAGGATTACGTTGCACAGTCCGCTATGCTTACCCCAACCGTAGTGATTTTGGTGGTCACCATTTCCTCAAATATGGCTAGTAGCTGGTCATACTTTTGAGATAATAGGAGCACACCTTTTATCAGTGGGATCGATGTGCATTTCATACAGAATCATAGCGAGTCTGATTTGTTTAATAACTTGGCCTGGCTAGGTTTAACTCGGAGGCATCTCGCATGGAAGAACTTGCAACAGTTACGGCACAAAATGTCCCCCCTTAACTAGTTTGGAACATGATCCACATAGGTCTTTAGTCGGTGGCACGCCGGGAATCACGCTTGTTGAGCAACTGTTACGAACCATTTGATTGACTCACCCTCGATGGTAAAAGGTCGTTCTGTTATTGACAATGTCGGTAAGGTCACAGTGTTCACGTTGCTGTTGTGTGCTTGTAGACTGTCCTCTCTGGCGTGCCAGTCGAACGCGTCAGGATGAACGTGCGGCTGAATACACGAAGGTTTGATTGAGAATTTTCGTAGTTTAGTCTATGGATCGCGCTGGGTGAAATCGTTTGAGACTTGTAGCTGCACCAAGCAATGTTGGATTTGAACGAATGACAGTTCTTTCGAAAGGCGTTAAAATGGTCTATGAAGACCAAACGATGTCTCCCAGTGGTTGGAGTTAGGCAACATTTTGCGTTTGGATATCGGGGTAACACTGCCCGGAATTTAGAATTCAGCGTAAATGTAGGATGCACTGGAGTATACTCGGGAAACTGGTATCACAAAGTAGTGGTTGTATAAGCACGACGAATAAGTATGGATCCGAAGGTGTGCGACAAAATGTCGTTGAACCACAGTTAAAAAAACCACGAGTGTGCAAGTGAGCGATTAGCACGCAATTTCGCGCAAGTCCACCATATGTGACGTGCACCAACAAGTTACGTAAGAAGAGATGTGATCGGTGCAGCCCCGATATCAACGAAACCCTTTTTGCGGCTCACGAATCGGGCTTACACGAATGCCCGGCATTCTGTGAAGGATGGCAGAGGCAACTAATTTAGACTGACTCCTCTACGGTTGCCGCATTCCAAAGTTCAGCTTCCCTAGATGATCTGGACAATTGCTTAGCGGCTCCAGTCGGTGGGGACAGTTTCCTGCTCTCACAGTTTCTCTACTAGCTAGTGCAAATTATCCACAAAAGACAAGCCCCCCGAATTTGTAGAGGGCTAGAGGAAGATCATCTGGTTCCGCGGCCTTACACAATTTCAGCAGCTCGATCTCAAGCTCGACTTCGGAGCGAGAGGGCTAATCCAAAGGGACAGTTCAGGGAGAAGAGCAATCACTGACCGGTAAGAAATTTGTCAATTACGGCTGATTAAATTGCTTTTTAAACTCTTCAGCCCAATGCTCCAAGCGGTTTGGCAAGTTGTGGATAGTCTGTCCACTCATGTCGCATATAGTCTCATTAACAATGGGTCTCCTACTGCCAACTTCCCGTTTCAGACAGAAAAACCTCTGATGGTTAGCAAGGCCAGCAACTGTTAACATCTCCGAAACACCATGAGACCACCAGGATTCCCGATCTCTCCTGAGGCTATCACGGGGTTATGTCCCTGTGGTGTTTGCGAGTCTTGATGTGCTGGCGAACATGCATAATTTCCAGAGACGGTGTAAAGACTCAATGTACAGCTCAGCTATCAGGTTTACCACATGAGGGTTCGCCTGTTGCTAATAAGGTCTGATTCATATGCCATCAGTGATGTTCAACTGTATTCCGCAAGCGCTTACAGGAACCAAATGCCAGCGTACTTGGTGACCGACTTCACCCACTAATACTCAAGTCCCTATCGATTATCATCTCACCAGCCGTAACAAACCTATTCAATAAATCACTTTCTGAAGGATCTGTCCCCAACGACTGGAAATGCTCGATAGTGAGACCGCTTCCCAAAGATGGTGACCCGAGTAAAATAGAGAACTATAGACTGTTCTGTTTGACTTCGATATTATCCAAAGTTCTCGGAGAGTTGTGAAAAAGTGTCTGCTGTCGTTCTTCGAATCGATGGTCCATTGACGCCAGCGCAACAAGGCTTTACGAAAGGGCTATCTTGAATCACGTACTTTATGTACGCAAACCGAAAGTGGGTACGAGCTCTCCATGAACAGAAGCATGTTGATGTGGTGTACATCGACTTTAGTAAGATGTTTGAGAGAGTGAACCATGAGGTACGCCTTCATAAACTGCGGACATACTGAATCACTGGCACGCCCATTCAGCGGTTACACGAGTTTATTTTGGGACGGGAGTTTAAGGTACAGGTCAATGACTATCTGACAGACTGGTTCCCATCGACCTGTGGCTTGTCTCCAGGAACTGTACTTGGGCCAGTATTATTGCTGATTCATATCAACGATCTTCCGCAGCAGCTCCAGTCACCATGTGCCCTATTTGCAGATTATTTGAAAATCTGGAGGATTATTGAGAACCAGGATGACTGCGCTCGCCCTCAGCGTGACTTAGAGCGACCGCCAACCTGGTCCGCTGAAATTCAACTCCCTCTTAACACAAGCAAGTTGGAGTTCATCAGGGACAACAGACGTCCAGCCACTCGATCATACACCTTGGACGGCCAGTTGTTCCAACCTAACACATCTGTCAGAGATTTAGGAGTTCTCCTGCGACATGATATGAGATCACTAGAAAATACAAGGAAATTTTACCGTGCGGGACTTTGTATGCTCTGGGCATTAAGACGCAATTTCTCCTCCTGGTCCGAAGAAACCTTCCCTCGTCTATTCACGTCGCTCATTAGATCAATCCTTGAAAACGATACGCCAGCTTACCGTTCGATAAGCCAGTGGTAAACTGAAAATCTGGAGAAGCAACAGCATATCGCTACTAGAACGATACCGAGTCTACTAAAGCTTCCGTATGAAAAACTTTGTGTAAGACTCGGACTCTACACACTATCCTACCACCGAGTAAGAATTAACCTTATTATGACCCATCGAGTACTACACTTGAATCACTTCCCAGTACTGCAGCCAGTAGTTCACTTGCGTGAACCCTATAACATTTGAGAACACCGTTACAAACTCAGGGTATCCTGCATAAACCAAGTATCACATCAGCTTTGTATGGAGGGAAGAGTCGTAAACATGGAATGCACTGCAAGAAGGATTAATAAAGACCGGTTCTGTGAAGGGTTTTAAAACACGTACCGATGATTATTTAAGAAACTTGTGCTTTTGGGAAACGATGCACGTATAATGCCAAAAGAGGACATCGTATACCCGGAACTAATGACACCAATACGAATTCCCAAGAGAACAAGGATAAAGGATTAACTAACCAAACAACCGCTGACGATTCACAACAACATCTATTTGCTTTTTCATAATTCGACAGAGTTGTACAGAAATCTTTCTACTTGCTCTTAAATACATTCTCAGTCTTGCAATCAGTAAATCTGGCTTCACCAGTTGGCGGGTGTCTATGCGCTCACAACGTCGCCGCAGACGTCCGCCGAAACGCATCCGCGGATCAAAACACAACTACATGGTCACTGTTCCCGCATGTACTCCAAATCGAGCTACCGTGACGGACGCAGCTTCTCCAGCAGTAACTGATGACGACGTGATCTGTTTGCGTCCATGGCTGGTCGAATTCTTGTGGGCGCCATGTCACCGTGTGCAGGTTCTGCGTCTGAAATTAGTGCTCTCAAGTAACATGCGAATATTTGCACACAAATGAAGAAACGGCTCACCATTATCATTACGGGGACCGGTGCCATCCTGGCCGCACAGATGCACCCAACGGTATACAATGTTCCAACTTGTGCATTCAAATCCTCGCCAGCATTAGCGTTCCTGCTTCTTCTCTGGCTAAAAAGTTCGTTCAGTTTTTCGTAGAAGTCGTCTTTTTACGATTCAGCGCTACGGTTTGTGGGCGGGCACCTCCTGATGACAAATAGGCATCGTTTGTCTTAGCACGACTTCGAAGATTTGAACCAACCTCCAGTCGGACCACACACATCTAGTTAGTGATCTGAATGAAATCAACCAGAGCAACTACAACCCGGGTACTCAGGGTAATACTGGCTTTGCCGGTACTGGAAGTTACATCATCTCCAGATAAACGCAGTGCAAAAACACTGCCACTGCAGAGTGAGCGCAGGTCTCGAGACTGGCAGGTGGATATCCGATCAAGAGGGTCTCTTATGTGCGGGCAAGTGCTGTTTGATGACCGATCTGTTTCAATGTATGTACGTTGAGGTCTGGCAAACTGAAGAACGATCGAGGGCTCCAAATGAATGCCGATGAACTCGATTTGACCGCTTAGTTGGACATGAGCTTGTCGACAGAGCAGGCGTGAGTTGAAACTAGATGGGAAACACCTATGAAAGCAAGGTGATGGCGGAGAAAATGGGGAAACCTGGGGATAGAAGCGAAGTTGGAACGGGACCACTAGGTTTGTAAGGCATAAGGGAATGAGAAGACGAAAAGGCTTGAGCAGTAGCATACAAGCCCCCATCCACGATGCTCGATGTAGCCGATAGAGGGCCGTTAATTATTTAGACGGTCAGGACATTAAAGAATTTTTTGAAGAAATATTAATGGTGTTGCGTAGGTAGGCTACTGTCAATTTACCCGGGCCTAGATAGAAGAACGATTAGGTTGCCCAATTATTTCCCGTGGTTCGGAAACCTGACCGCAACGCAGCGGCGTTTTGCCACTGGGCTACAACGTGTCCGTTTTACGGAGTCGAAAGCCACATTCACTACAACACCGAATCTGGACGACCAGGAGACCGGGTTTGTCAGCTTCTAAATATTGACCAATCTGGTATGAGTGGCTCTGGATGTGCAAAAGGTACCACCCACCAGCATAATTCAATCGAATGTTGAGACACACAGATCATCGCACCACGTTTAGGTCCAGTCTTGTCGCGCTGGTGCTCTCGCGCTGAAATCAGCTTTCCTTCCTGTTATTATACAGGGCTTTGAGGGGATGATTCGAGAAAGGGACCGTTAAACGCCCATAAATCCTGAGCATCAGTTAGAAAGATAACTAAAGAAGGTCATCCAAACATATGTAGGAGGATGACTTTTGGATGGAGTGGGGCTTGGGAGGTAAGGAATTGAAGCCAGTGTGGGGATAGGCAAAATTTTGAAGGAAGAAGACATGAGGATGACTATCGAAACCTGAGTAATTTTAAAGTTTGAAATGAGTCTTAAACTACTAAAAGCAGGTTTTCAGCCCTCCGTGCATTTGCGGTATTACTAGTTGTCCAGCAATATCGATTTGTGAAATATTAAGAACCTCACGAGTACCACTTTGCGTGGCTTGAAGTACCGTCAGTGGTACGCGTATAACACAGAAAGCACTGGTCTAAGCTATAGCAATCAACTTATCGAGGAGAAACAGTACACATTAAACTTACCCTACGAGTTGTTATGCTTGTGCCGGTTCAAGCAATTTGCAATATGTCCCTACTAAGCACCTTCACGATTGGGGAATTAAAGAACCATGCAGGAAAGCAAGGGATAAATTTTACCTTTTATTTCGCTTTTTTTACTGATTAATTGTACTTTATTTTTCTTGTTTAGCTGCCTCGCACCCACCAAATGGCTACATTTACCTGCACGCTGCTCATCATTTTTCCGCTTGCGGAGTTACGATGCTGACTTCCGCTCCCGCTCGCCTCCTTCGTTGTCAATCCTATGTAACTCATAACGAATGCAGTCCGTTATGTTCAACTCTCCTCTCCACTAGTATTCGCGTCCAGCTACACCCCTGGTTACGGATTAATATTTGCTAGCTCCATAAGCTTAACTGTGGGCTCACAATGTTACGCTTATTCTTACGACACGCCATTTCAAGTTCTCTGTGAATTTGGTTCCCTTCACCACATCCATCCAGCGTGCTGTGCTTGAAGTTTGTAGGAACTACGCGATTATAAAGCCTCCTTAGGTATCGACGGGTTGTACAGCTTGATCATCGCCACTCCATTTATAAAGTGTCAAGCATCCGGAGACAAATATGTACCGACTCATCACGAAACTTCATTTACTGAACTAACAGTTTTCAGGGGAAGGTAATGGTTCCCACTATGCCTTACTGCAGGTAATTGCAAACAGACACAAACGTGCCTGCTAATGCAATCGGTACACATAAATGCAGCCCAAAACTCAGCGCCGGCAGACGATCCACTTTGACATTTTTATTACCGTATACAAAAATGGTATCACAGTTAATCCAATCCGCTCTGCTAATTAAAAGTTATGATATTGCGCTGATTAATTTCGCTCCACCGCAACCTATTAGCTGAAGTGAATCACCCTAACGCATGCATGGGTATAACCGCAGGTGGGAAATCGATGTTTATGTGGCCGGCTCGCGCCTCGTTTATCTTCCCCTAAAATCAGACGAAGGAACACGCCTGAAAATTTGGTCAGATCGAAACGGTAGGTAATTATGTCATTTTTGCACATAAAGTGGATTTGCTACCCAAGTTGACTCTTCGTGTGCCCTCTCCGCCATGTGGCAGTGAGGATACATGTAGAAGTGTCCAAGTGAGTAGCCTGGATGTATCTGAACTGGATTAACATTCCACATCTGTCAAATGAAGCAACACACGAGTGAGCGTTGTCTGTTCCTTATTTCTTTCTCACGCATTTACTGAATTTTGCAGTCTCTTTGTACTATTTTGTTTGTGCACATCCCATTCCCATTTCAATCTACCCTTATGTAGTAGTGCATTTAAATCGGTGAAGCTTAGAAGCACGTTTTACTTATTCTATGATCCTTTCAATTTCAATGTTTACATCAACCATCCTACGGGACTTGTCAAGCAATACGTTTTTTACCCGTGATTTTTCATTAGTCATTGTTCATTTTTCGCTCTTCATCACTCTGAAGGACTCGCCATGTGCTGGTACTAGCCCTAGAAATTGGGGACTTTTGAAGCCGATCTCACCATCGTCAATAGTGTCTTAAATATCTTTTCCATGATCCAGATTTACTTGCCCTTTATTTGCTTCCTTTTATTCACAATCCTGTTCGTTGCCTTTATTTTCGGCTTACATTGTTCTTCTGAGCATCCACTTTTGTCTGTCTAAGAGTGGACATTCACTCAGCGGCTTGAGAAACTCATAGAATTCCGATTTTGGAAAGATCACCTTACTTCATTAACGTTTGCACGCTGCATAGAATGAGTCCAACACAATTCGAAGCGTTTAAGATTCTGAAGTATTTGGGTTAAATTTGAACAACTTATTTGGTTCCACAGGCGGTTTTTATTCTTCTTCTCATTGGCCACATGCAGATGAAAGTGGAAATGCGCCAGTAATTTCCAACCGGTTCTAATCGTCCTTTTAATTCCTGAAACTAATAACTCTTCTTTGGATCTTACTGATTTGTAACATGCATCATTTCGTCGCGATTCCCACATGGCTATTGCAGCTCTCGAAATTGACCGGAAGCGGTCCATTGCTGCACCTTTTGATGCGCACTAGAACGTGATCGCTTGTGACACGCAATCGCGTTCTATACCACGACTAAATTTTGTCTGAGTCTCTGTCAGTCCGGCAACTGGGATGGGCTTCAAAAGTTGGCTACAATAAGTCAGTAACTGCTGTGGCAAACAATGCGCTTTGGCTCGCTGATATCGACTTAATGGCTTCGAACTGACAGTCGCAACCTCACAGGATCGAGTTACGGCGATACTGCCTTTACCTGAAGGTTGCGAATAAGTAAGAAGCTGATCGTCTTAGGTAGTATTTTGAGCAGGTAAGCTTAAAATACTAGCTTAGTGAAGCGATGTGGTCAGGAACTCCTGAAAATGCGTTCATTTATTAAAACCCACCCACAAAATCCTCAAGCAATTTGCACATTCATAAGTGGACACCTTGAAACCGTGCCGTAAACTGGCAATGAGGTCAAAACGGGCAGTAGGTGGCGCTTAGCCTTTTCTACTAATTTTGGTAATTGTATTAGTCCATGTGGGGTGAGGCATATGAGATTTTAATTCTAGATATGTATTTCATACAGAACATCCTCTTTACCATATTAAACGACATAAGATTTTCCCCAATCCAACTATTTCGCACCTTCGAGTCAGCTGCATATATGTGATCTGCGGAATCATTATGGTACGCACAATTGCCATCCATGCCCTCACCTGAGCAACTCCAGTTGTCACCAAATTGGAGTCTAGCGGACGAATTCCTGAAGCCGCTGCAAAATGAGCCGACGAACAGTGCTGTGTCGATGAATTTGCTTGTACGATCCACGCGGGTGTTTGAATGTACGGTCACCAAAGATATTCAGGGTGATATAGCTAGCCGATAGCTTTAATTCGTTATCCACCAGTTTAAATGCCGATGTACTGAAATCTTCGTGGACATCTTTCATTTCGACCAAGAAGTTTACAGCTGCAGATATACTAAAAAAGTAGTTGAAAAGGTGGTAATTTTAGGGCCTGGCCTGTCCAGTTCGGAATTGCAGAACAAAATTTCGGTGGAGTAAAACTAGTTTGGCCGCATGGTAGTATTTAGTAATGGACTGGCAGAGACGCTATCAGAATCGCCAATCATTTCGGCCCTCTTCGAACGGCAAATTGATGGGTATCTTCTAGTTGGGGACATCAGCCAGAGAAGTTAGTAAAGTGTGATTGAACACAGAGTGAATACATAAGGTTGTCGGCAATGTTCATACATTTTACTTGTCCTATCAGCTAGAAGTTATATTTGACGGTGTTTCACGAATTGCTTGACTGGTGCTAATACCATCCACTAACACCTGTCCAAACTGTGATACGGAGCATTATTCATGGACAATATCGGTAGAACAGGTACGCCGGGCTAGTGCTTTTTTGTAAGCCATGCACTTTGGGCCAGCACCGAAGAAGGCTCGATACGAAGAGGCTGGCGGAAAAGCCACTTGGACGGGCCTTTGCGCAAAATTCTCCAGGTTCACACCGATTCGGTATAAACGTTTCCTCGTCAAAACGCTGTCACAAGAAGCTGGTAGAATAGTCAGTCCCTGATGTGCCGATCCCGAATTGCAGTTAATCAACAGGACGTTAGTGTAAAATGACAATGCAAGAGCGTGTATTTAGTTTCACAGTCGCAAGACGGACGGAAACAAACAAATGCCTCCTACAGTGTTAAAAGATGCCCGTCAAACTCTACTTACCATTCAAAGTGATTTATGTGGCAACGTAAGTCGAGCGGAGACCACAGCTTTTACATGTAGGTTCAGTGCTGCAAAACTGCGTCCAATTTGGACAACTCCTCCGCTTAAACGTTCCAATCAGTTGCCAAAACAAATGGCTTTTATAACTTTGTCCGTAGCTGTGGAAACAATGAACTCCACAGAAAGTTTGGGTGTCCGCGAAACCGGATCGGTGAACACAACCGAAATGGGCTGGTACAATTGTGGCAACAATCGCTGGGAAAAGTTTAAAGAGCCAAATTGCCGGTCTCCTTGATTACCAGATATATACTTAAGACGGAGAATCAACTTGTCTCCAAATTGGCGGTTCTGGTTATCTGCCGTTATGAAAAGCAAAAATAATTAAGCTCGTGTAGGCTGTGGCAATTAATCACTGTCATCCAATCCCATGGGCGCAAAAACAGCTGACAATCTCCCTCAAGCCTCCTTGGGGATACTGACATTTGTCTCAAATATCGTGATCCCGTTAGGGTCTATGCCCTTATGTTTCTTCCATTCCCATTACGACGCCATTTAACTCATTGATATTGCCCTTTCCTGATTGTTGACTGTCGCTCGTTTGCATGTGATTTGAAAGCGCGAACTGAAAACATCCTACAACACCTCTCTTCTGATTGTGTTATTTGGTCTGATCCAGAGCACCCAGTGCTTCACACGTATAGTTTGTCGCGTTCCCGAGGTATAGTCGAATATTACCATAAGTCCACTAATATTAATGTCGCTGCAGTGCAGCAGATTTCAACCATCCCGATGAGTAAGTTGCCGAATTTTTACCACTGTTTTCGAGACTCAAATAAAGTGTTTCTTAAGCTTTGGTTCAGTTAAAGGTGACGAGCGACTCATTTCATCAATATAAAGAATGCGGCCCCCCTTTTGTCATTGCGAAGACTGCTTGAACCGCTGTTATATCCTAAAATATTCTATCGAGATTCATGCGTCCGATGGTTGTGCCATGCTTCAGTGCTCGTAAAAATGTGTGAGCCCGAGAGGCGTATAATTTGACAAATCAAATGCATCTTATTGTTGTGATGGCGGGCGTTAATATGAAACATTGTAATAGGTTAGTGCGAATTACGCATATATATATATATATACATATATACATATATAATGATGTTGCGATCTTGATGCATCTTCACCGCAACTGGGATAAACCAACTTCCCTTAAACTAGGTCGTTTTAAGCTGGATAAATTTCATTCCACTTTATTTGCTTTGTTCTGCTTATCTGAATAATCTTCTATTAACTGGCAACGTTGCTTACGGTAATTGCACATATCTTCGGTAACTTTGTTGCGTTTGTAGCATTTTTAAGTAACTTGTGGACATATTTCCTTATCGCGGATTCGTTGCTAACGAACTTACCTCATATGCTAATTTAGCGAAGAATTATGCCACCGTATCGGTGCGCATTATTGGATATATTTTATTTCATATTGTCGTTTAAATTGATTGGCAGTTGCTTGATATCCTCGGTGTGGCTGCGCTTGATGTGCATGTTGACAAGGTGCCTACCTGTCTATTACCCACTACCTCGTCTATACTGGCTCCAGGAGACAGTTGGTCGTTGCCGGAGGGGACGGGGTGCACGGTTCTTGTGGCCGTGCTACGCTCGAAGAGAGGTTCCATGCATTCAGTGTGGAGCGGACTGCGGTCCAACCACCGCCTTGTGTGCGTTTGATTCCCAACTGCATCGTGCTTGTGTTTGCCTGTGAAGGAGTGTGGGCCGGCTTTGTTGATGAAACGTGGCTCTCATCCACATGCCTGCCGGTCTTATTCCTTCGGGTTTACACTGGATAGGGTGTGTGTGGTTGGAGCTGTGGGTGGTGCAGCGCAAGCCACTCATGGTCCCTCTGTAGGCGCAGGCGTCCTGTGGCTGGCCACACTGACAGGTAAATTCGAAACCGGATGCCGCCAACCATATATAAATTGTTTAACTATGTGTAGTTGAAAAGCAATAGAACTGGAAGAGAAATCCAAGTCTGTATGACTGATTGCTGGAGATTCGCTGTACTCGCGTTTTACTACACGAATTGAATATGCTACAAAACAGCACCCATAGCGCTTTGATGCAGCCGTAGCCGCATCCTCTGTCGGCAACAATTGCACCGCCGGATACGCTACACACAGTGTGGTGCATTTGGAATTGGCCTTATGGTCAAGCTGTTAGAATTATTCAGTGGAGCCGTGAACGCAACTGAGTGATGCAGAGGCTAGTGGTAATGAAGTGGATGGAACGTGCACTGAAGAAAATCTTTTAGATATACAAATGCTTCATTGCGTCTGTTGCTATTGTGATGGATGAGAAGATGCCAAGTATGGGCGTGATGAAACAACCCGGCCCATGGCTCACCGTCGCTGCTTCAGACACTTTGGGGCCAGGGGGGCTATTAGATTGTAAGAAAGACGCCATTTTTGTTTTGAATAGATCCTTGGGTTTAGGTACAAGTGAGCATATCAAGAATTTCACGTACGACTTGAGTTCTGGAAGTGAATCTCTTCCCCCAATGTCAGCTGCAAACATCTGGAAAGCATGAAGACCCGTTTAATCCTCGAATGCAGATTCTGGTGTTTGATTGTTTCCAATAATAAATTGTTTTGGAGTAATCTGTACGTCGGTCGCGATGAATGGCGCTGTGTGCACGCAGCCTGGTTGTTTGGTTGGCATTAAGACTGGTCAATGTTCAGATATGTGGTTGGGATCCTGAGTTGTATGAAGTAAGGCGAACCCCAGTTACTTGGGTGAATAACTTACTGGTATATCTCAACCAGTGAGTTTTCCTTTCTTGTTTATGGAAAAGCTGGGTTTGAGTGAGTTAGCACAGTTTGCAAAATTCCCTTCTATAAATTTAGTGTATCGTTACCTATGTAGTACTTGTAGAGCGGACAGTCCCGTAATTATAGGCTAGCCGCACTATTCAGCGTCAGAGAATACCCTGGATCAATGAACAAACACTGGACAATAGTGTTTGAATACACACGAAATACTAATGATACACCACCGAGTTCTTAGCGGAAAGCATTTACGCGTTAAGTAGAAGTTAGCAATCAGACCGCTGTCTGACTAAGCCGCCATCAATATACTATGCTCTGGCTTCTACCATGTATCACCTGGCTTAATTAATCGCAGGACACCACGCCACAAGTTGCTGATGGGTCAGTTTATTGATTAGATTGATCGGTCTGTTAATCCTGTTGGGTGACAGCGTCTGATCTTGCTGTACTGCGAATTTTTCAAAAGACAGACGGTGAGGGAGTTAAAAGAACGTAAGCTAATGGTGGTTAGGAGAGAAGAGACGAATTCAAGCGAAGCAGAAATTCAAGCAACAAGGCACTCCACTCCCTGAACAGGGGACAAAGGAAGGCGTCACGCGTGTGAGTGACGGGAAGCTGTATCATTCTCAACCATTAAGACCAGATTGATCGCCCACGCCAGCACAGTTCAACGCATTCCCAGGGAGCGATATCCAAAGAAGATATCCGGTCAGGAAAGTTAGGTTGCATTACGGTTCTTCATCTTTAGGAATTCAAATCTTTAGGTCTGTGTCTTTGTATATATATATATATATATATATATATATATATATATATATATATATATATATAATATATATGGGTTGACAGCATCCGATTCCGGATTTGCCTGTCATTGTGACCTCTATAGGACAGCCAAAGGACGCCTGCGCATACAGAGGGACCATGGATGACTTGCGCTGCACCACCCACATCATCATCATCATCATCATTGAAAGCAGTACATCAGCCATTTGAACTGATGCCTCGCTGCCATAAGACCATGACAACCTATGAAATAAAGAATAAGAAGATGGAGAGAAGAGGGACTTACCTAAGAACCTTAATGCCCTAAGCAAACATTCAGGGTCAAGGCGCCTACACCTTGTATAGACAACATACCGTCACAAACAGCTGGCTATCGTGCAAAGATAAGGCGGCATCGGCGAGACAGCTTCCTTGCGGCTTTCACTGCCACGCGTCATAATCAGCCATTACCCCGCAGATAACTCAGCACCAAACACAATTTAACCAGGTAATCCAATTAGGAGGCGGCAGCAGACGCACCATTGGTCTCGGTTGTTAGCCATGTCCTGTAAAGTCTCGAGCCAAGCACAAGGCGAGTCACGTGGACTCCATCCGGGAAGGCGAGACGGACAAACGTCACCCGGTTTGGTTGTCAGTGTCTTCATTCCTCGCTGCCAAGTCAAATTCTGTCCACTTCGAGCCTTGCGCCACCCTACACCTGGCAGATTAAACAAGGCCCTCCTTGGTAAGCGGTGACCAGGCATACGTAACACGTGCCCGAGCCAACGCAACTTATTCCGTGCTATCTGTTGCTCTAGGGAGCTAGCATGATTATCACTTCCTAGTACTCACCTACGCACATCATCGATGCGGACACGCTGGTGCCATCTACACACGATTTCCAGTGATAACTCGAAGGAATAAGACCGGGAGCACCTTGATGGGAGACACATTTCATCAACGGATAGGGCCTACACTGCTTCAACATGCGAAGTGGCAGCATGCTTGTCAATGTACTTTTGCAATCCTGTTTACCAGACGTACACAAGACGGTGGATGGGACATATCGCTTTTCACAGTGGATGCATGGAAGCAATCTTTAAGCCTAACACCGTCACAAGGATCTTATACCCCATCCACTCCAGCAACAACCGTCTCCTGGAGCCAGCATAGACGTAGCAAGTAACGTACAGGAAGACGTCTAGTCAAAGTTTTATCAGGCGCAGAGATACCGTGGATGTCAATCAACAAACAACCCCTGAAATGCAAGTTACCCAACACGTAAGCACACGTATAGAGCAACTACAACGGCGATGCGGCACACGTACCACATCCACAGCCTTACTGTCCTAGCTCAGTATATAGAATGGAAGCGAAGGCAGCGCACATAAAATTGCATCGCCGATTATGCTTAGATCATCAGTTGGCTCGTCGACATTTAAGTGGTGGCCCCACTTGACAACGCTAGTGGCTTAACGAACCCGATTCGCACAGGCATTCGCGACCGTATTCCCTACAGCCCCATGCACTAAATGTTGAGGAGGTAGAATCCACCGGAATCTCTCGCATCCGTAAACGGCGTTTCTTCTCTGCATGCAGTATTGCTTTCTCCGGAATCTTAGTAACCGCTCTCCTGATAAGTTAACGCCACGTGAACCAATCAGGGGTCTGTGATTCCCAAAATCTAAAAGCAAAAAGTATAACTCATGACCATACCTTCATGCAGTCGTGGTAAAAAATTATTTGTTATATGTGTGCCGCTTCCCTACACTATGTAAGTCATGAAAATAGACTTATATATATATATATATATATATATATATATATATATATATATATGTGAAAGAGCCTATGGTGCGCTAAGTCAGGTGGTGGCTAGATCCTGACAGATGGTCTACAAACAACTGCTAATGTTTGCCATACGCTCTGGTCCTGGGCGCATTCTCGTGGCGACCGATGGGTGGGAGTTGGTGTACGCGCTTCTCACTGCTAAGATAAAGGACACCAAACCGCATGAAACAGTGAAATTAACATGTGCAAGACCCGCTCACTTTCGAGTGTACATTTAATCGAATGCTATGGCTAAGGACCCGAGTCGTTCTACTGTCAGGTGTGGGCGCCCTGCCAGTATCCTTGTCTAGCCTCTACGCAGGTTAGGAAGAGGTACATGGTCCTCTTCCCGTAAAACCTAGCCATGTAACTCAACACTACGGTTTATAAGCTCACAGCTCGATTGGCGTAGAACACGAGAGCCACGCATTGTCTCTCACGGTGGGAGGGCAACCCCGTGTGTTCAATGGTTTGCTACTGCCCGCCTCAAGCCAGGCGGCCCCTGGTCAAATTGGTGCAAACCCGCTAAAACCCAACTGCGTCTGGCCATGGTCGCAGGTGTATATGCTACTACCATCGCGAAACACATGAATCGTTCCAGTACCTCAAAGGCTGAGTGTGACGGCCGTCAAGCAGATTCCAATCTGCCTCTGCAATCACATTCCTGAGCAGGATCTGCTCCCCACTGCCCTGTGGGTCAGGCTATTGAGCCAAAGGCTCCGGGTGGAGTCTCTCAAGCAAACCTCCGAAGCACAACTGCCACCTCGCGTGCGGTTGCCCAACAATGCAATCGTATGCCTGCGTGCAAAGCACTCGGCATCGGGTGCTGGAACGTGCGCACACAAGTGGATAGGAATTATAGTGAGCACCCCGAGTGACGCACTGCACTCGTCGCAATGGAACTGGCGCGCTACCACATCGATAGTGCGGCGCTCAGTGCGATCCGGCTCGCTGAGCAAAGTGCTGGTGAACAGGTGTTGGCTACACATTTTACTGGGTGGTCAATGCCGCCTCATCACCACGTGATCATGGGGTCGGATTTGCAATATCCGATCGCCTCCATGGCCAGCTGGTGGGTAAACCAACAGGCATCAACGCGCGACTGACGACTGTTCGCCTACGACTCGGAAGAGGTAAATTTGCCACCTTTATAACCACATACGGTCCGACCATGTGTTATCCTGATGACACGCATGATCAGTTCTACACATTTAGCTAGCCTCCGTGATACAGTCTGTGCCGAGGAGCGACCGACTATTTCTGCGCACGTTGGGCGTGATGCATCGGTGTGCACAGATGTCATCGGACCGCATGGCATTAGTTCAGCGAATGCGCACGATGACAGACTGCTCTCACTGTGTGCCACTCACGGCCTGACGATCACGAACACTCGGTTTGTACTGATTGCGAGCGATATCGCAACTTGGATGCACCCACGGAGTGGTCACGCTCATCTGTTCGACTATGTCATCGTATGTTGGCGTGATATGCGTGAAGTGCGCATGACATGTGTACTGCGTAGAGCGGAGTGTGGCACTGATCGCAAATCGGTGCAGACCAAACTGTACATATATTTTCGTAAATCTATGTATTGCACTCCCGCCGTGAACCGGCGTAAATCCAACATACTCCCTCTTGGTACAGTGGCGAAACGTACTGAGCTGGAGAAGGTGATGGCTGCACGCCTGTGTGATGTGGACTGCAAAGCCACAGTGGGTGGCCTGTGGCACCACATTCGCGACCAGGTGACGGCTGCTGCCGAGGAGGCCATCGGGCGCGCAAACTGTAAGCGGCCTGATTGGTTTGATGACAACAATGCGACGATCGGCGCATTGGTGTCGGAGAAGAGTGCAGCATTTGCTGCACATGTTGCAGACCCTAGTGACTTAGGGAAAAGAGTCAGTTTCGCAAACTTCGACGGCCACTGACCCGAGAGCTCCGTCGCATAAAAAATACATGGTGGACGGAGAATGCGAAGCAGATGGAATGCTACGCTGAACGCCGCCAACACAAGGAATTCTTTGACTACTTGAAGGCGGTGTATGGACCGAGATTGGAGCCGCTGAGGCGTCTGATCGATGGTAGTTCAGGCGCTAGCTGTACACAGACTGCAGACATAATGCAGGTCTGGCGAAAACACTTTGACTGTCTATGGACAACCGTTCAGAGATCGACTGGCCTACATTGAACGGCCTCAAGCAGCACGATGTGAAGACGAGTCTGGCGGACACACCGACACTGGATGAGACGCAGAGAGCACTTGTTCAGATGCGAAACGGCAAGTGTGCTGGGGCCGACGGGATCCAGCTTGAAGTATTGAAACACGGCGGACCCGCGTTGTTGACCGCGCTGCACCACTTGGTTCAGCGCGTATGGTTTGAGTAGGAGATGCCTCCTGAGCTGAAGGATGCCCTTGTGCTACCATTGTACAAGGACAATGGTAGCAAGCAATGTTACACGAATTATCGTGGCATCAACTTGCTGAGTTGTGTGGGCAAGGTGATTGTCCGAATCCTGTTCAACCGCCTCGTCAGTCAGGTTGTGGAACCTAACGTGGCAGAAGAACAGTGCGGATTCCGTTCGGGTCGCAGCACTATAGATATGGTATTTGCGGCTGGTCAGTTGCAAGAGAAGTGCAGAAAACGTTACCAGCCATTGTACTCGCTTTTTGTTGATTTCACCTAGGCATTTGATACAGTGAACCGAGAGGCATTGTGGCTCATACTGGGTAAGTTTGGTTGTCCGCGTAAGTTTGTAAATTTACTTGAATGTCTGCAAAATGGTATGCGAGCGAGGATGCAGCTGAGTGGAGAGACCTCGGATGATTTTGCAGTTGTCTCTGGTGTGAAGCAAGGCTGTGTCTTAGCTTCTGCCCTGTTTAATATCTATCTTCATGCAATGACTTCTTGTGCTTTTGATGACGCTTGTGCTTGCGGTGTTCGTGTGGAGCACCGAATCGTTGATGGGTTGCTGAACATCCGTCGTTTCGGTGCGAGAACTCTAGTCTGTGAGACAAATATCCGAATGTTGCTGTTTGCTGACAACTGTGCGTTGTTTGCACACTGCGTGGATGAGTTTCAGCACATGACTAGTGCTCTGGCTTCGACAGCGACCAAATTCGGGCTCACCATCAACACAAGCACAACTGTCTGTCACTTACAGCCTTCACCGGAGGTGCAATCTTCAATACTGCCGCGAATCGGCATTAGTGTTTAAGTACTGGCAACCATCTCCCGCTTCAGCTACTTTGGGAGTGTGATGTCGACTGACCAGCGGTTACACAGTGAGCCGCGTATTCGCGTGTCGAAGGCAGCGGCGAAATTCGGGTAGCTAGAGTACCGAGTGTGAAACAACCATCAACTTACCATTGGCCCGAAGCTGATAGTGTACAAATCCATGGTGCTATGCCTTCTTCTATACGGCAGTGGAACGTGGACGATGTACCGGCGGGATGTGCGATATCTCGAGCGATTCCATGAACAGTGTTTGCGGCGGATTCTGTGCATCGGATGGGGCAACAAATTTGCGGACACGGAATTGTTGCGTCCAAGCGGAGTGTATGCAGTGGACTGTATAATTTTACTGAGACACCTGAGGTGGATCGGTCATGTGAGCCGTAGGGATTCCACGAGGATACCGAAACAACTCTTATACGGTCAACTGAGTATTGGGTAGCGGCATGTGCGGAAACCAAAGTTACTTTACCAGGGCATGATCAAAGTGAGCCTCTCCCGTTCTACTCTTGATTGCAGGTCATGGAAATCGAAACCGCTTGATCAGGGATGCATGCGCGATGTGATCACGAAGGCAGTTGCTGAAATGCGGGAGAAAGACCTTACACATGCAGAGAAGAAGCGGCAATTGCGGAAGCGGCAAGCACCGATGGGTTTTACTCCATCGACATCGAGCGCATGGTGCTGTAGCACATGCGGTCGCAAGTGCCTGAGTCAGGTAGGCTTAGTGAGCCATGAGTGAGGCCACTCGGGACCAATACCGAAGCGACGATGTGTCCTTCAGAGAAAGTAGGAAGACTCGGCCCAGGGTTTGTAGGTACGGTGCAATCAATTTACTAACACTGGATATGGGGTGTGTGGTTGGAGCATGCGACCCACTGTCCACCTTTAGGCGCAGGCATCCTGTGGCTGCCCACAGGGACAGGAAGTTTATTTTACTGCAATGCTACCAACACGAAAATGTTATCGAAATAACTACAAGTGGTTTAGCGACGTGTGCAAGTGTATGGAGTTGAGTATAAGAAGGCACTTACATGGGAAAAAACACTAGGACAAAATTGAAAACCACCACCTGAAATAAAGAGACTTATCATGCAAGCACGCGGTTAGTAAATTGAATGCAGTGTACATACGAACGCTGGGCCGGTTCTTCCAACTTTCTCTGAAGGACACGTCGTCGCTTCGGTATTGGTCCCGAGTGGCCTCACTCATGGCTCACTAAGCCTACCTGACTCAGGCACTTGCAACCGCATGTGCTACAGCACCATGCGCTCGATGTCGATGGAGTACAACCCATCGGTGCTTGCCGCTTCCGCAATTACCGCTTCTTCTCTGCATGTATAAGGTCTTTCTCCCGCATTTCGGCAACTGCCTTCGTGATCACATCGCGCATGCAACCCTGATCAAGCGGTTTCGATTTCCATGACCTGCAATCAAGAGTAGAACGGGAGAGGCTCACTTTGATCATGCCCTGGTAAAGTAACTTTGGTTTCCGCACATGCCGCTTCCCAATACTCAGTTGACCGTATAAGAGTTGTTTCGGTATCCTCGTGGAATCCCTACGGCTCACATGACCGATCCACCTCAGGTGTCTCAGTAAAATTATACAGTCCACTGCATACACTCCGCTTGGACGCAACAATTCCGTGTCCGCAAATTTGTTGCCCCATCCGATGCACAGAATCCGCCGCAAACACTGTTCATGGAATCGCTCGAGATATCGCACATCCCGCCGGTACATCGTCCACGTTCCACTGCCGTATAGAAGAAGGCATAGCACCATGGATTTGTACACTATCAGCTTCGGGCCAATGGTAAGTTGATGGTTGTTTCACACTCGGTACTCTAGCTACCCGAATGTCGCCGCTGCCTTCGACACGCGAATACGCGGCTCACTGTGTAACCGCTGGTCAGTCGACATCACACTCCCAAAGTAGCTGAAGCGGGAGATGGTTGCCAGTACTTAAACACTAATGCCGATTCGCGGCAGTATTGAAGATTGCACCTCCGGTGAAGGCTGTAAGTGACAGACAGTTGTGCTTGTGTTGATGGTGAGCCCGAATTTGGTCGCTGTCGAAGCCAGAGCACTAGTCATGTGCTGAAACTCATCCACGCAGTGTGCAAACAACGCACAGTCGTCAGCAAACAGCAACATTCGGATATTTGTCTCACAGACTAGAGTTCTCGCACCGAAACGACGGATGTTCAGCAACCCATCAACGATTCGGTGCTCCACACGAACACCGCAAGCACAAGCGTCATCAAAAGCACAAGAAGTCATTGCATGAAGATAGATATTAAACAGGGCAGAAGCTAAGACACAGCCTTGCTTCACACCAGAGACAACTGCAAAATCATCCGAGGTCTCTCCACTCAGCTGCATCCTCGCTCGCATACCATTTTGCAGACATTCAAGTAAATTTACAAACTTACGCGGACAACCAAACTTACCCAGTATGAGCCACAATGCCTCTCGGTTCACTGTATCAAATGCCTAGGTGAAATCAACAAAAAGCGAGTACAATGGCTGGTACGTTTTCTGCACTTCTCTTGCAACTGACCAGCCGCAAATACCATATCTATAGTGCTGCGACCCGAACGGAATCCGCACTGTTCTTCTGCCACGTTAGGTTCCACAACCTGACTGACGAGGCGGTTGAACAGGATTCGGACAATCACCTTGCCCACACAACTCAGCAAGTTGATGCCACGATAATTCGTGTAACATTGCTTGCTCGCATTGTTCTTGTACATTGGTAGCACAAGGACATCCTTCAGCTCAGGAGGCATCTCCTCCTCAATCCATACGCGTTGCACCAAGTGGTGCAGCGCAGTCAACAACGCGGGTCCGCCGTGTTTCAATACTTCAGGCTGGATCCCGTCGGCCCCAGCACACTTGCCGTTTCGCAACAGAGCAAGTGCTCTCTGCGTCTCATCCAGTGTCGGCGTGTCCGCCAGACTCGCCTTCACATCGTGCTGCTTGAGGCCGTTCAATGTAGGCCAGTCGATCTCTGAACGGTTGTCCATAGACAGTCAAAGTGTTTTCGCCAGACCTGCATTATGTCTGCAGTCTGTGTACAGCTAGCGCCTGAACTACCATCGATCAGAAGCCTCAGCGGCTCCAATCTCGGTCCATACACCGCCTTCAAGTAGTCAAAGAATTCCTTGTGTTGGCGGCGTTCAGCGTAGCATTCCATCTGCTTCGCATTCTCCGTCCACCATGTATTTTTTATGCGACGGAGCTCTCGGGTCAGTGGCCGTCGAAGTTTGCGAAACTGACTCTTTTTCCCTAAGTCACTAGGGTCTGCAACATGTGCAGCAAATGCTGCACTCTTCTCCGACACCAATGCGCCGATCGTCGCATTGTTGTCATCAAACCAATCAGGCCGCTTACAGTTTGCGCGCCCGATGGCCTCCTCGGCAGCAGCCGTCACCTGGTCGCGAATGTGGTGCCACAGGCCACCCACTGTGGCTTTGCAGTCCACATCACACAGGCGTGCAGCCATCACCTTCTCCAGCTCAGTACGTTTCGCCACTGTACCAAGAGGGAGTATGTTGGATTTACGCCGGTTCACGGCGGGAGTGCAATACATAGATTTACGAAAATATATGTACAGTTTGGTCTGCACCGATTTGCGATCAGTGCCACACTCCGCTCTACGCAGTACACATGTCATGCGCACTTCACGCATATCACGCCAACATACGATGACATAGTCGAACAGATGAGCGTGACCACTCCGTGGGTGCATCCAAGTTGCGATATCGCTCGCAATCAGTACAAACCGAGTGTTCGTGATCGTCAGGCCGTGAGTGGCACACAGTGAGAGCAGTCTGTCATCGTGCGCATTCGCTGAACTAATGCCATGCGGTCCGATGACATCTGTGCACACCGATGCATCACGCCCAACGTGCGCAGAAATAGTCGGTCGCTCCTCGGCACAGACTGTATCACGGAGGCTAGCTAAATGTGTAGAACTGATCATGCGTGTCATCAGGATAACACATGGTCGGACCGTATGTGGTTATAAAGGTGGCAAATTTACCTCTTCCGAGTCGTAGGCGAACAGTCGTCAGTCGCGCGTTGATGCCTGTTGGTTTACCCACCAGCTGGCCATGGAGGCGATCGGATATTGCAAATCCGACCCCATGATCACGTGGTGATGAGGCGGCATTGACCACCCAGTAAAATGTGTAGCCAACACCTGTTCACCAGCACTTTGCTCAGCGAGCCAGATCTCACTGAGCGCCGCACTATCGATGTGGTAGCGCGCCAGTTCCATTGCGACGAGTGCAGTGCGTCACTCGGGGTGCTCACTATAATTCCTATCCACTTGTGTGCGCACGTTCCAGCACCCGATGCCGAGTGCTTTGCACGCAGGCATACGATTGCATTGTTGGGCAACCGCACGCGAGGTGGCAGTTGTGCTTCGGAGGTTTGCTTGAGAGACTCCACCCGGAGCCTTTGGCTCAATAGCCTGACCCACAGGGCAGTGGGGAGCAGATCCTGCTCGGGAATGTGATTGCAGAGGCAGATTGGAATCTGCTTGACGGCCGTCACACTCAGCCTTTGAGGTACTGGAACGATTCATGTGTTTCGCGATGGTAGTAGCATATACACCTGCGACCATGGCCAGACGCAGTTGGGTTTTAGCGGGTTTGCACCAATTTGACCAGGGGCCGCCTGGCTTGAGGCGGGCAGTAGCAAACCATTGAACACACGGGGTTGCCCTCCCACCGTGAGAGACAATGCGTGGCTCTCGTGTTCTACGCCAATCGAGCTGTGAGCTTATAAACCGTAGTGTTGAGTTACATGGCTAGGTTTTACGGGAAGAGGACCATGTACCTCTTCCTAACCTGCGTAGAGGCTAGACAAGGATACTGGCAGGGCGCCCACACCTGACAGTAGAACGACTCGGGTCCTTAGCCATAGCATTCGATTAAATGTACACTCGAAAGTGAGCGGGTCTTGCACATGTTAATTTCACTGTTTCATGCGGTTTGGTGTCCTTTATCTTAGCAGTGAGAAGCGCGTACACCAACTCCCACCCATCGGTCGCCACGAGAATGCGCCCAGGACCAGAGCGTATGGCAAACATTAGCAGTTGTTTGTAGACCATCTGTCAGGATCTAGCCACCACCTGACTTAGCGCACCATAGGCTCTTTCACAATATATATATATATATATATATATATATATATATATAAGTCTATTTTCATGACTTACATAGTGTAGGGAAGCGGCACACATATAACAAATAATTTTTTACCACGACTGCATGAAGGTATGGTCATGAGTTATACTTTTTGCTTTTAGATTTTGGGAATCACAGACCCCTGATTGGTTCACGTGGCGTTAACTTATCAGGAGAGCGGTTACTAAGATTCCGGAGAAAGCAATACTGCATGCAGAGAAGAAACGCCGTTTACGGATGCGAGAGATTCCGGTGGATTCTACCTCCTCAACATTTAGTGCATGGGGCTGTAGGGAATACGGTCGCGAATGCCTGTGCGAATCGGGTTCGTTAAGCCACTAGCGTTGTCAAGTGGGGCCACCACTTAAATGTCGACGAGCCAACTGATGATCTAAGCATAATCGGCGATGCAATTTTATGTGCGCTGCCTTCGCTTCCATTCTATATACTGAGCTAGGACAGTAAGGCTGTGGATGTGGTACGTGTGCCGCATCGCCGTTGTAGTTGCTCTATACGTGTGCTTACGTGTTGGGTAACTTGCATTTCAGGGGTTGTTTGTTGATTGACATCCACGGTATCTCTGCGCCTGATAAAACTTTGACTAGACGTCTTCCTGTACGTTACTTGCTACGTCTATGCTGGCTCCAGGAGACGGTTGTTGCTGGAGTGGATGGGGTATAAGATCCTTGTGACGGTGTTAGGCTTAAAGATTGCTTCCATGCATCCACTGTGAAAAGCGATATGTCCCATCCACCGTCTTGTGTACGTCTGGTAAACAGGATTGCAAAAGTACATTGACAAGCATGCTGCCACTTCGCATGTTGAAGCAGTGTAGGCCCTATCCGTTGATGAAATGTGTCTCCCATCAAGGTGCTCCCGGTCTTATTCCTTCGAGTTATCACTGGAAATCGTGTGTAGATGGCACCAGCGTGTCCGCATCGATGATGTGCGTAGGTGAGTACTAGGAAGTGATAATCATGCTAGCTCCCTAGAGCAACAGATAGCACGGAATAAGTTGCGTTGGCTCGGGCACGTGTTACGTATGCCTGGTCACCGCTTACCTAGGAGGGCCTTGTTTAGTCTGCCAGGTGTAGGGTGTCCCAAGGCTCCAGGTGAACAGAAGTTGACTTGGCAGCGGGAAATGAAGTCACTGACGACCAAACTGGGTGCCGTTGGTCCGTCTCGCCTTCCGGGATGGAGTTCACGTGACTCACCTTGTGCTTGGCTCGAGACTTTACAGGACATGGCTCACAACCGACACCAGTGGCGCGTCTGCTGCCGTCTCCTAACTGGATTGCCTGTTTAAAGTGTGTTTGGTGCTGAGTTATCTGCGGGGTAATGGCTGATTATGACGCGTGGCAGTGAAAGCCGCAAGGAAGCTGTCTCGCCGATGCCGCCTTATCTTTGCACGATAGCCAGCTGTTTGTGACGGTATGTTGTCTATACAAGGTGTAGGCGCCTTGACCCTGAATGTTTGCTTAGGGCATTAAGGTTGTCAGGTAAGTCCCCCTTCTCTCCCTCTTCTTATTCTTTATTTCATAGGTTGTCATGGTCTTATGGCAGCGAGGCATCAGTTCAAATGGCTGATGTACTGCTTTCAGATGATGATGATGATGATGATGTGGGTGGTGCAGCGCAAGTCATCCATGGTCCCTCTGTATGCGCAGGCGTCCTTTGGCTGTCCTATAGAGGTCACAATGACAGGCAAATCCGGAATCGGATGCTGTCAACCCTATATATATATATATATATATATATATATATATATATATATATATATATATATATATATATATATATATATGTATTTTATATATATGTACAAAGACACAGACCTAAAGATTTGAATTCCTAAAGATGAAGAACCGTAATGCAACCTAACTTTCCTGACCGGATATCTTCTTTGGATATCGCTCCCTGGGAATGCGTTGAACTGTGCTGGCGTGGCGATCAATCTGGTCTTAATGGTTGAGAATGATACAGCTTCCCGTCACTCACACGCGTGACCGCTTCCTTTGTCCCCTGTTCAGGGAGTGGAGTGCCTTGTTGCTTGATTTTCTGCTTCGCTTGAATTCCTCTCTTCTCTCCTAACCACCATTAGCTTACGTTCTTTTAACTCTCTCACTGTCTGTCTTTTGAAAAATTCGCAGTACAGCAAGATCAGAAGCTGTCACCCAACAGGATTAACAGACCGATCGATCTAATCAATAAACTGACCCATCAGCAACTTGTGGCGTGGTGTCCTGTGATTAATTAAGCCAGGTGATACATGGTAGAAGCCAGAGCATAGTATGTGGATGGCGGCTTAGTCAGACAGCGGTCTGATTGCTAACTTCTACTTAACGCGTAAATGCTTTCCGCTAAGAACTCGGTAGTGTATCATTAGTATTTCGTGTGTATTCAAACACCATTGTCCAGTGTACGTTCATTGATCCAGGGTATGCTCTGATGCTGAATAGTGCGGCTAGCCTATAATTACGGGACTGTCCGCTCTACAAGTACTACATAGGTAACGATCCACTAAATTTATAGAAGGGAATTTCGCAAATTGTGCTAGCTCAATCAAACCCAGCTTTACCATAAACAAGAAAGGAAAACTCGCTGGTTGAGATATACCAGTAAGTTATTCACCCAAGTACCTGGGGTTCGCCTTACTTCATACAACTCAGGATCCCAACCACATATCTGAACATTGCCCAGTCTTAATGCCAACCAAACAACCAGGCTGCGTGCACACAGCGCCATTCATCGCGACCGACGTACAGATTACTCCAAAACAATTTATTATTGGAAACAATAAAACACCAGAATCTGCATTCGAGGATTAAACGGATCTTCATGCTTCCCGGATGTTTGCAGCTGGTATTGGGGGAAGAGATTCAGTTCCAGAACTCAAGTCGTACGTGAAATCTTTGATATGCTCAGTTGTACCTAAACCCAAAGATCCCATCAAAACAAAAATGGCGTCTTTCTTACAATCTAATAGCCACCATGGCCCCAAAGTGTCTGAAGCAGCGACGGTGAGCCATGGGCCGGGTTGTTTCATCACGACCATACTTGGCATCTTCTCATCCATAACAATAGCAACAGACGCAATGAAGCTTTTGTATATCTAAAAGATTTTCTTCAGCGCACGTTCCATCCACTTCGTTACCACTAGCCCCTGCAACACTCAGTTGCGTTCACGTCTCCACTGAATAATTCTAGCAGCTTGACCATAAGGCCAATTCCAAATACACCACACTATGTGTAGCGTATCCGGCGGGGCACTTGTTGCCGACAGAGGATGCGGCTACGGCTGCATCAAAGCGCTATAGGTGCCGTTTGGTAAATTATTCAATTCGTATAGTAAAACGCGAGTACAGCGAATCTCCAGCAATCAGTCATACTGACTTGAATTTCTCTTCCAGTTCTATTGCTTTTCAACTACTCATATTTAAACAATTTATATATGGTTGGCGGCATCCGGTTTCGGATTTGCCTGTCAGTGTGGCAAGCCACAGGACGCCTGCGCCTACAGAGGGACCATGGGTGGCTTGCGCTGCACCACCCACAGCTCCAACCACACACACCCCATATCCAGTGTAAACCCGAAGGAATAAGACCGGCAGGCATGTGGATGAGAGCCACGTTTCATCAACAAAGCCGGCCCACACTCCTTCACAGGCAAACACAAGCACGATGCAGTTGGGAATCAAACGCACACAAGGCGGTGGTTGGACCGTAGTCCGCTCCACACTGAATGCATGGAACCTCTCTTCGAGCGTATCACGGCCACAAGAACCGTGCACCCCGTCCCCTCCGGCAACGACCAACTGTCTCCTGGAGCCAGTATAGACGAGGTAGTGGTTAATAGACAGGTAGGCACCTTGTCAACATGCACATCGAGCGCAGCCACACCGAGGATATCAAGCAACTGCCAATCACTTTAAACGACCATATGCAATTAAATATATCCAATAATGCGCACCGATACGGTGGCATAATTCTTCGCTAAATTAGCATATGAAGTAAGTTCATTAGCAACGGATCCGCGATAAGGAAATATGCCCACAAGTTACTTAAAAATGCTACAAACACAACAAAGTTACCGAAGATATGTGCAATTACCGTAAGCAACGTTGCCAGTTAATAGAAGATTATTCCGATAAGCAGAACAAAGCAAATAAAGTGGAATGGAATTTATCCAGCTTAAAACGACCTAGTTTAAGGGAAGTTGGTTTATCCCAGTTGCAGTGAAGATGCATCAAGAACGCAACATCATTATATATATATATATATATATATATATATATATTAATTCGCACTAACCTATTACAATGTTTCTTATTAACGCCCGCCATCACAACAATAAGATGCATTTGATTTGTCAAATTATACGCCTCTCGGGCTCACACATTTTTACGATCATAGAAGCATTGCTTAACGATCGGACGCATGAATCTCGATAGAATATTTTAGGATATAACAGTGGTTCAAGCAGTCTTCGCAATGACAAAAGGGGGCCGCATTCTTAATTTTGATGAAATGAGTCGTTCGTCACCTTTTAACTGAACCAAAGTTTAAGAACCCCTTTATTTGAGTCTCGATAACTGTGGTAAAAATTCGGCAACTTCCTCATCGGGATGGTTGAAATCTGCTGCACTGCAGCGACATTAATATTAGTGGACTTATGGTAATATTCGACTATACCTCGGAGAACGCGACAAACTATACGCGTGAAGCGCTGGGTGCTCTGGATCAGACTAAATAACACAATGAGAAGGGAGGTGTTGTAGGATGTTTTCAGTTCGCGCTTTCAACTCACATGCAAACGAGCGACAGTCAACAATCACAGCAGGGCAATATCAATGAGCTGCGTGGCGTCGTAGTGGGAATGGAAGAAACATAAGGGCATAGACCCTAACGGGATCACGATATTTGAGACAGGCGTCAGTATCCCCAAGGAGGCTTGAGGGAGATTGTCAGCTGTTTTTGCGCCCATAGGTTTGAATGACAGTGATTAATTGCCACAGCCTACACGAGCTTGAGTATTTTGGCTTTTTCATAACGGTAGATAACCGTAACGGCCAATTTGGAGACAAGTTGATTCCCCGTTCTAAGTATTTGTCTGGTAATCAAGGAGACCGGCAATTTGGCTCTTTACTCTTGTCCCAGTGATTGTCGCCACTATTGTACCCGCCCATTTCGGTTGTGCTCACCGATCCGTTTTCGCGGACACCAATCTGTTCTGTGGAGTTCATTGGTTCCACAGCTACGGGCGAAGTTATAAAAGCAATTGGTTTTGGCAACCGATTGGAACGTTTAAGCGGAGGAGTTGTCCTAATTGGACGCAGTTTTGCAGCACTGAACCTACGTGTAAATGCTGTGGCCGCTGCTCGACTTACGTTGCCACTTTGAATGGTAATTAGAGTTTGACGGACATCTCGTAACACTGTAGGAGGCATTTGTTTGTTTCCGTCCGTCTTGCGACTGTGAAACTAAATACACGCTCTTGCATTGTCATTTTCCACTAACGTCTGTTTGATTAACTGCAATTCGGGTTCGGCACATTCAGGACTGACTATTCTACGAGCTTGTTGTAATAGCGTTTTGACGAGGAAACCTTTATACCGAATCGATGTGAACCTGCAGAAGTTTGCGCAAAGGCCCGTCCAAGTGGCTTTTCCGCAGGTCTCTTCGTATCGAGCCTTCTTCGATGCTGGTCCAAAGTGCATGGCTTACAAAAATACACTAGCCCGGCGTACCTCTTCTACCGATATTGTCCATGAATAATTCTCCGTATCACAATTTGGACAGGTGTTAGTGCATGGTACTAGCACCAGTCAAGCAATTCGTGAAACACCGTCAAATATAACTTCTAGCTGATAGGACAAGTAAAATGTATGAACATTGCCGACAACCTTATGTATTCACTCTGTGTTCAATCACACTTTACTAACTTCTCTGCCTGATGTCCCTAACTAGAAGATATCCATCAATTTGCCGTTCAAAGTGGGTCGAAATGATTGGCAATTCCGATAGCGTCTCTGCCAGTCCATTACTAAATACTACCATGCGGCCAAACTAGTTTTACTCCACCGAAATTTTGTTCTGCAATTCCGACCTGGACAGGTCAGGCCCTAAAATTACCGCCTTTTTCAACTACCTTTTTAGTATACTTGCAGCTGTAAACTTCTAGGTCGAAATGAGGGATGTCCACGAAGAGTTCAGTACATCTGCACATAACCTGGTGACAAACGAATTGAAGCTTTCGGCTAGCTACATCACCCTGAATATCTTTGTTGACCGTACATACGAACACCCGCGTGGATCGTTCAAGAAAATTCATCGACACAACACTGTTCATCGCTCATTTCAGCGGCTTCAGGAATTCGTCCGCTAGACTCCAATTTGGTGACAACTGGAGTTGCACTGGTGAAGCCATAGATTGCAATTGTGCGTAACATTTTGATTCCGCAGATCACATGTATGCAGCTGACTAGAAGGCGCAGAATATTTGGACTGGGGTTATTCATATTTAGTTTAATATGGTAAAGAGGAGGTTCTGCATGAAATACATATCTAGAATTAAAATGTCATGTGCCTCACCCCACATGGACTCTTATAATTACCAAAATTAGTAGAAAAGGCTAAGCGACACCTCCTGCACGTTTAGACGTCATTGCTAGTTTACGGCACGGTTTCAAGGTGTCCACTTATGAATGTGCAAATTTCTTGAGGTTTTGTGGGTGGGTTTTAATAGATGAACGCATTTTCAGGAGTTCCTGACCACATCGCTTCACTAAGCTAGTATTTTACTGTTACCTGCTCAAAATACTACCTATGAAGAGCAGCTTCTTACTTATTCGCAACCTTCAGGTAAAGGCAGTATCGCCGTAACTCGATCCTGTGAGGTAGCGACTGTCAGTTCGAAGCCTTTAAGTCGACATCAGCGAGCCAAAGCGCATTGTTTGCCACAGCAGTTACTGACTTATTGTAGCCAACTTTTGAAGCCCATCCCAGTTGCCGGACTGACAGAGACTCAGACAAAATTTAGTCGTGGTATAGAACGCGATTGCGTGTCACAAGCGATCACGTTCTAGTGCGCATCAAAAGGTGCAGCAATGGACCGCTTCCGGTCAATTTCGAGAGCTGCAATAGCCATGTGGGAATCGCGACGAAATGATGCATGTTACAAATCAGTAAGATCCAAAGAAGAGTTATTAGTTTCAGGAATTAAAAGGACGATTAGAACCGGTTGGAAATTACTGGCGCATTTCCACTTTCATCTGCATGTGGCCAATGAGAAGAAGAATAAAAACCGCCTGTGGAACCAAATAAGTTGTTCAAATTTAACCCAAATACTTCAGAATCTTAAACGCTTCGAATTGTGTTGGACTCATTCTATGCAGCGTGCAAACGTTAATGAAGTAAGGTGATCTTTCCAAAATCTGAATTCTATGAGTTTCTCAAGCCGCTGAGTGAATGTCCACTCTTAGACAGACAAAAGTGGATGCTCAGAAGAATAATGTAAGCCGAAAATAAAGGCAACGAACAGGATTGTGAATAAAAGGAAGCAAATAAAGGCAAAGTAAATCTGGATCATGGAAAGGATATTTAAGACACTATTGACGATGGTGAGGTCGGCTTCAAAAGTCCCAAATTACTAGGGCTAGTACCAGCACATGGCGAGTCCTTCAGAGTGATGAAGAGCGAAAAATGAACAATGACTAATGAAAAATCACGGGTAAAAAACGTATTGCTTGACAAGTCCCGTAGGATGGTTGAAGTAAACATTGAAATTGAAAGGATCATAGAATAAGTAAACCGTGCTTCTAAGCTTCACCGATTTAAATGCACTACTACATAAGGGTAGTTTGAAATGGGAATGGGATGTGCACAAACAAAATAGTACAAAGAGCCTGCAAAATTCAGTAAATGCGTGAGAAAGAAATAAGGAACAGACAACGCTCACTCGTGTGTTGCTTCATTTGACAGATGTGGAATGTTAATCCAGTTCAGATACATCCAGGCTACTCACTTGGACACTTCTACATGTATCCTCACTGCCACATGGCGGAGAGGGCACACGAAGAGTCAACTTGGGTAGCAAATCCACTTTATGTGCAAAAATGACATAATTACCTACCGTTTCGATCTGACCAAATTTTCAGGCGTGTTCCTTCGTCTGATTTTAGGGGAAGATAAACGAGGCGCGAGCCGGCCACATAAACATCGATTTCCCACCTGCGGTTATACCCATGCATGCGTTAGGGTGATTCACTTCAGCTAATAGGTTGCGGTGGAGCGAAATTAATCAGCGCAATATCATAACTTTTAATTAGCAGAGCGGAGTGGATTAACTGTGATACCATTTTTGTATACGGTAATAAAAATGTCAAAATGGATCGTCTGCCGGCGCTGAGTTTTGGGCTGCATTTATGTGTACCGATTGCATTAGCAGGCACGTTTGTGTCTGTTTGCAATTACCTGCAGTAAGGCATAGTGGGAACCATTACCTTCCCCTGAAAACTGTTAGTTCAGTAAATGAAGTTTCGTGATGAGTCGGTACATATTTGTCTCCGGATGCTTGACACTTTATAAATGGAGTGGCGATGATCAAGCTGTACAACCCGTCGATACCTAAGGAGGCTTTATAATCACGTAGTTCCTACAAACTTCAAGCACAGGACGCTGGATGGATGTGGTGAAGGGAACCAAATTCACAGAGAACTTGAAATGGCGTGTCGTAAGAAGAAGCGTAACATTGTGAGCCCACAGTTAAGCTTATGGAGCTAACAAATATTAATCCGTAACCAGGGGTGTAGCTGGACGCGAATACTAGTGGAGAGGAGAGTTGAACATAACGGACTGCATTCGTTATGAGTTACATAGGATTGACAACGAAGGAGGCGAGCGGGAGCGGAAGTCAGCATCGTAACTCCGCAAGCGGAAAAGTGATGAGCAGCGTGCAGGCAAATGTAGCGGTATGGTGGGTGCGAGGCAGCTAAACAAGAAAAATAAAGTACAATTAATCAGTAAAAAACGCGAATTAAATGTTAAATTTATCCCTTGCTTTTCTGCATGGTTCTTTAATTCCCCAATCGTGAAGGTGCTTAGTAGGGACATATTGCAAATTGCTTGAACCGGCACAAGCATAACAACTCGTAGGGTAAGTTTAATGTGTACTGTTTCTCCTCGATAAGTTGATTGCTATAGCTTAGACCAGTGCTTTCTGTGTTATACGCGTACCACTGACGGTACTTCAAGCCACGCAAAGTGGTACTCGCGAGGTTCTTAATATTCCACAAATCGATATTGCTGGACAACTAGTAATACCGCAAATGCACGGAGGGCTGAAAACCGGCTTTTAGTAGTTTAAGACTCATTTCAAGCTTTAAAATTACTCAGGTTTCGATAGTCATCCTCATGTCTTCTTCCTTCAAAATTTTGCCTATCCCCACACTGGCTTCAATCCCTTACCTCCCAACCCCCACTCCATCCAAAAGTCATCCTCCTACACATGTTTGGATGACCTTCTTTAGTTATCTTTCTAACTGATGCTCAGGATTTATGGGCGTTTAACGGTCCCTTTCTCGAATCATCCCCTCAAAGCCCTGTATAATAACAGGAAGGAAAGCTGATTTCAGCGCGAGAGCACCAGCGCGACAAGACTGGACCTAAACGTGGTGCGATGATCTGTGTGTCTCAACATTCGATTGAATTATGCTGGTGGGTGGTACCTTTTGCACATTCAGAGCCACTCATACCAGATTGGTCAATATTTAGAAGCTGACAAACTCGGTCTCCTGGTCGTCCAGATTCGGTGTTGGAGTGAATGTGGCTTTCGACTCCGTAAAACGGACACGTTGTAGCCCAGTGGCAAAACGCCGCTGCGTTGCGGTCAGGTTTCCGAACCACGGGAAATAATTGGGAAACCTAATCGTTCTTCTATCTAGGCCCGGGTAAATTGACAGTAGCCTACCTACGCAACACCATTAATATTTCTTCAAAAAATTCTTTAATGTCCTGACCGTCTAAATAATTAACGGCCCTCTATCGGCTACATCGAGCATCGTGGATGGGGGCTTGTATGCTACTGCTCAAGCCTTTTCGTCTTCTCATTCCCTTATGCCTTACAAACCTAGTGGTCCCGTTCCAAGTTCGCTTCTATCCCCAGGTTTCCCCATTTTCTCCGCCATCACCTTGCTTTCATAGGTGTTTCCCATCTAGTTTCAACTCACGCCTGCTCTGTCGACAAGCTCATGTCCAACTAAGCGGTCAAATCGAGTTCATCGGCATTCATTTGGAGCCCTCGATCGTTCTTCAGTTTGCCAGACCTCAACGTACGTACATTGAAACAGATCGGTCATCAAACAGCACTTGCCCGCACATAAGAGACCCTCTTGATCGGATATCCACCTGCCAGTCTCGAGACCTGCGCTCACTCTGCAGTGGCAGTGTTTTTGCACTGCGTTTATCTGGAGATGATGTAACTTCCAGTACCGGCAAAGCCAGTATTACCCTGAGTACCCGGGTTGTAGTTGCTCTGGTTGATTTCATTCAGATCACTAACTAGATGTGTGTGGTCCGACTGGAGGTTGGTTCAAATCTTCGAAGTCGTGCTAAGACAAACGATGCCTATTTGTCATCAGGAGGTGCCCGCCCACAAACCGTAGCGCTGAATCGTAAAAAGACGACTTCTACGAAAAACTGAACGAACTTTTTAGCCAGAGAAGAAGCAGGAACGCTAATGCTGGCGAGGATTTGAATGCACAAGTTGGAACATTGTATACCGTTGGGTGCATCTGTGCGGCCAGGATGGCACCGGTCCCCGTAATGATAATGGTGAGCCGTTTCTTCATTTGTGTGCAAATATTCGCATGTTACTTGAGAGCACTAATTTCAGACGCAGAACCTGCACACGGTGACATGGCGCCCACAAGAATTCGACCAGCCATGGACGCAAACAGATCACATCGCCATCAGTTACTGCTGGAGAAGCTGCGTCCGTCACTGTAGCTCGATTTGGAGTACATGCGGGAACAGTGACCATGTAGTTGTGTTTTGATCCGCGGATGCGTTTCGGCGGACGTCTGCGGCGACGTTGTGAGCGCATAGACACCCGCCAACTGGTGAAGCCAGATTTACTGATTGCAAGACGGAGAATGTATTTAAGAGCAAGTAGAAAGATTTCTGTACAACTCAGTCGAATTATGAAAAAGCAAATAGATGTTGTTGTGAATCGTCAGCGGTTGTTTGGTTAGTTAATCGTTTATCCTTGTTCTCTTGGGAATTCGTATTGGTGTCATTAGTTCCGGGTATACGATGTCCTCTTTTGGCATTATACGTGCATCGTTTCCCAAAAGCACAAGTTTCTTAAATAATCATCGGTACGTGTTTTAAAACCCTTCACAGAACCGGTCTTTATTAATCTTTCTTGCAGTGCATTCCATGTTTACGACTCTTCCCTCCATACAAAGCTGATGTGGTACTTGGTTTATGCAGGATACCCTGAGTTTGTAACGGTGTTCTCAAATGTTATAGGGTTCACGCAAGTGAACTACTGGCTGCAGTACTGGGAAGTGATTCAAGTGTAGTACTCGATGGGTCATAATAAGGTTAATTCTTACTCGGTTGTAGGATAGTGTGTAGAGTCCGAGTCTTACACAAAGTTTTTCATACGGAAGCTTTAGTAGACTCGGTATCGTTCTAGTAGCGATATGCTGTTGCTTCTCCAGGTTTAAAGTTTACCACTGGCTTATCGAACGGTAAGCTGGCGTATCGTTTTCAAGGATTGATCTAATGAGCGAGGTGAATAGACGAGGGAAGGTTTCTTCGGGCCAGGAGGAGAAATTGCGTCTTAATGCCCAGAGCATACAAAGTCCCGCACGGTAAAATTTCCTTGTATTTTCTAGTGATCTCATATCATGTCGCAGGAGAACTCCTAAATCTCTGACAGATGTGTTAGGTTGGAACAACTGGCCGTCCAAGGTGTATGATCGAGTGGCTGGACGTCTGTTGTCCCTGATGAACTCCAACTTGCTTGTGTTAGGAGGGAGTTGAATTTCAGCGGACCAGGTTGGCGGTCGCTCTAAGTCACGCTGAGGGCGAGCGCAGTCATCCTGGTTCTCAATAATCCTCCAGATTTTCAAATAATCTGCAAATAGGGCACATGGTGACTGGAGCTGCTGCGGAAGATCGTTGATATGAATCAGCAATAATACTGGCCCAAGTACAGTTCCTGGAGACAAGCCACAGGTCGATGGGAACCAGTCTGTCAGATAGTCATTGACCTGTACCTTAAACTCCCGTCCCAAAATAAACTCGTGTAACCGCTGAATGGGCGTGCCAGTGATTCAGTATGTCCGCAGTTTATGAAGGCGTACCTCATGGTTCACTCTCTCAAACATCTTACTAAAGTCGATGTACACCACATCAACATGCTTCTGTTCATGGAGAGCTCGTACCCACTTTCGGTTTGCGTACATAAAGTACGTGATTCAAGATAGCCCTTTCGTAAAGCCTTGTTGCGCTGGCGTCAATGGACCATCGATTCGAAGAACGACAGCAGACACTTTTTCACAACTCTCCGAGAACTTTGGATAATATCGAAGTCAAACAGAACAGTCTATAGTTCTCTATTTTACTCGGGTCACCATCTTTGGGAAGCGGTCTCACTATCGAGCATTTCCAGTCGTTGGGGACATATCCTTCAGAAAGTGATTTATTGAATAGGTTTGTTACGGCTGGTGAGATGATAATCGATAGGGACTTGAGTATTAGTGGGTGAAGTCGGTCACCAAGTACGCTGGCATTTGGTTCCTGTAAGCGCTTGTGGAATACAGTTGAACATCACTGATGGCATATGAATCAGACCTTATTAGCAACAGGCGAACCCTCATGTGGTAAACCTGATAGCTGAGCTGTACATTGAGTCTTTACACCGTCTCTGGAAATTATGCATGTTCGCCAGCACATCAAGACTCGCAAACACCACAGGGACATAACCCCGTGATAGCCTCAGAAGAGATCGGGAATCCTGGTGGTCTCATGGTGTTTCGGAGATGTTAACAGTTTCTGGCCTTGCTAACCATCAGAGGTTTTTCTGTCTGAAACGGGAAGTTGGCAGTAGGAGACCCATTGTTAATGAGACTATATGCGACATGAGTGGACAGACTATCCACAACTTGCCAAACCGCTTGGAGCATTGGGCTGAAGAGTTTAAAAAGCAATTTAATCAGCCGTAATTGACAAATTTCTTACCGGTCAGTGATTGCTCTTCTCCCTGAACTGTCCCTTTGGATTAGCCCTCTGGCTCCGAAGTCGAGCTTGTGATCGAGCTGCTGAAATTGTGTAAGGCAGCGGAACCAGATGATCTTCCTCTAACCCTCTACACATTCGGGGGACTTGTCTTTTGTGGATAATTTGCACTAGCTAGTAGAGAAACTGTGAGAGCAGGAAACTGTCCCCACCGACTGGAGCCGCTAAGCAATTGTCCAGATCATCTAGGGAAGCTGAACTTTGGAATGCGGCAACCGTAGAGGAGTCAGTCTAAATTAGTTGCCTCTGCCATCCTTCACAGACTGCCGGGCATTCGTGTAAGCCCGGTTCGTGAGCCGCAAACCGGGTTTCGTTGATATCGGGGCTGCACCGATCACATCTCTTCTTACGTCAACTGTTGGTGCACGTCACATATGGTGACCTTGCGCGAAGTTGCGTGCTAATCGCTCACTTGCGCACTCGTGGTTTTTTTAACTGTGGTTCAGCGACATTTTGTCGCACACCTTCGGATCCATACTTATTCGTCGTGCTTTTACAACCTCTACTTTGTGATACCAGTTTCCCGAGTATACTCCAGTGCATCCTACATTTACGCTGAATTCTAAATTCCGGGCAGTGTTTCTCCGATATCCAAGCGCCAAATGTTGCCTAACTCCAACCACCGGAGACATTGTTTGGTCTCACTCTATAGACCATTTTAACGACTTTCGAACGAATTGTCATTCTTTCAAATCCAACATTGCTTGGTGCAGCTACAAGTCTCAAACGATTTCACCCAGCGCGATCCATAGGCTTAACCACGAAAATTCTCAATCACACCTTCGTGTATTCTGCCGCACGTTCAACCTGACGCGTTCGACTGGCACGCCAGAGAGGACAGTCTACAAGCACACAACTGCAACGTGAACACTGTGACCTTACCGACAATGTCAATAACAGAACGACCTTTTACCATAGAGGGTGAGTCATTCAAATGGTTCGTAACAGTTGCTCAACAAGCGTGATTCCCGGCGTGCCACCGACTAAAGACCTATGTGGATCATGTTCCAAACTAGTTAAGGGGGACATTTTGTGCCGTAACTGTTGCAAGTTCTTCCATGCGAGATGCCTCCGAGTTAAACCTAGTCAGGCCAAGTTATTAAACAAATCAGACTCGCTATGATTCTGTATGAAATGCACATCGATCCCACTGATAAAAGGCCTGCTCCTATTATCTCAAAAGTATGACCAGCTACTAGCCATATTTGAGGAAATGGTGACCACCAAAATTACTACGGTTGGGGTAAGCATAGCGGACTGTGCAACGTAATCCTCCCCCTTGGTTGCTACTCCTAACCCACGATGAACTGCTAATAACACAGTAAGCAACATGACACCAAGAGTCCGGAACATCAACAGCTGTCCCAATACCACAAGTAGCTCACATTTGACCAAAGCGGTTCACAGTTCGATCGGACTTACTACACTTAAGGCTACTTCCAAACTCCCGACGGAGTGCGTAGAAAAGAAGCAAGGCGGTACTAACGAAAGTTGGGCTACGCTTGCGTCCAAGAAGAGCCGTCATTTAAAATTAACATCACCCCCAAATGGATCGGAAACTGAGGAGCGTAGCCTAGTTTTTCTAATGTAAGCACCACTAGTTTCCTGCAGTAATTCTCTAAGTACTTCAAACACTAATCGCGATATGTCGAAATGTGTAAAGAAACAACTACCTGTACTGAGCGTACTGTGCTCCAAAATCCCAGAATCTAAGTGGACATCAATAAGAGGCAGGCAGCTGGATGACCTCAACCAGTGGGATATTATTAGTAAGCTAATAGGATTTGTACTGAAACCTGTACACGTAATGCGTATAACATGACACCCCAACTCTAAACATTTCGGAGAGCCAAGAATTCTGCGTGTTGTGCTGAACATCCCTGAAGTAGAATCTGTACTACTGTCGACAGGTAATCTCAGAAATAAACGCTGATCCATCCGTATCTTTCCAGACATCCCATGCGGCCAGCGTTATCGAGTTAACCGCAACTTAGAGGACTGCCGGAAGGAAACTTCAAACAGAACCATACTTCTTCGCGGGGTTCCTGAAACTGAAGCATGTGGTGAGCACGAAATAACAACCCATGATAAAGAACAATGGTGTTATATTCGTGAAACACTCTGCTTGGATGATGTGTTAGCGAAATCCGTGTCAAGACTGCGTACCTCACCGAACTACAAAGGAAGTGGCCCGAGAGTGTTGAAGGTGGTCCTACAGTCAAAACATATGGTAGCACGGATGTTAAAAAGCTGGTACATGTTTCGTTGCAAGCTACCATCTGAGGTTCGGCTGAAGACAATCAGCCATATGCCTCCTAGAGATGATATGTCACTCAAAGAACCAAACTCGATGGGATCTATTAAAGAACAATGCACCCGTAGCGTGCCGAATGAATCCATACAACCTGTAGAAGATGATATTGACCAGACAACTTACACAGTACGTAGAAGATTAGACGCGGGACTAACTACACGAAGGATGAATAAGACGTTAAACCTTTCTCTAAGTTCACATAGATAAAACGATTAGCCGCCGGCTACTCACTGGTCGGCGAAACTTCACGTACGAATTGTACAACCTCAGAAACACTACTTAAAGCTGAGAAACTTTCATGTATGTACACCAAGCCTAAAGGCTCCTCAGTAAACTTACCGAACTTCGAGTACGACAGCGCGAATGCTTGGGACCTAATTTATATTACAGAAACCTGGTTACATCAAGAGGTGACTGATGCTAAGGTTGAGATAGCCGGAATGTCACTCATCCGGAACGAACGCCCCAGCAGAGGAGGTGGGGTCCTACTCTACTACCGCAGCGATCTACAATGTACGATGGTTGATGATCTGGAAACATACGTTACCGACTCACTTTGGTGCCGTCTCCGACTAAGACACAACGACTCATATCTCTTAGCTGTCGTTTACCGTCCCCCAGCGTCCACTCCGGAAATGGATTCCTGCTTGGTCCGTGGCCTGAACAGAGTAACACGCACTAGGTACAGCCACATTCTCATCTCCGGGGACTTCAATCTACACAATCTGGAGGTTTTGGCATCGCCCAGTGAGCAGTTCAAAGCAGACTTGCATGAACTAATTGCTAATATCCCTTGTACAATCATGTCACCACGCCCACTAGATTCAGGACAGCAAACAAACCGTCCATATTGGACTTTGTGCTCACAAATGAAGAGCTCATGATTGACAATTTATTGATGGATAGTCCATTAGGTCTCAGTGACCACGTAGTAATAACTTTTGACTATGTATGTTATGCAGAGTGTCCGTATGAACACACGGAACTAACTCATACAATCACACGCCACCGCGTATTGAAAGAACTCGCCGACGCAGCTGCTTGGGAATTCTGAAACAAAAATCCCCGTGGCAACGTTTGGGCAGAGTTCGTTAATAAACTCAGCGACATCGTCAACAGAGCATCAGAGACCAAACCCCGTTGTCCCTCAAAATCGCCCTCAATTCTAAGCAGCAGGACTCGAAAATGCCTGGCGATAAGGGATGCAGCATGGCGTGCTTACAAGATTAACCTCGACTCAAAGACTTGGGGTAATATCTTGACCCATCGCAACCCTTGCACTGTACTTGTCCGTGAGGACAAAATAACTTATCAACAGTGCCTAGCCAAAAAGTTCATGACAAACAACAAACTGCTATATGGGCATGTAAATAAGCTTCGTAAAGCGAAGCATGGAATCCCTCCACTTTTCACAACAGGCGGTAGAGTACAAAACGCCGAAGAAACAGCTAATGTTCTGCGGTTACAATACGCCCCAATTTTCGAACTCGCGGACTCTACCTGTCCCATAATGTCATGCAGATTACCGACTCCACTGATTACACATGTAATTTTCGACCCATCAATTGTGCTAAGGAAGTTACTCTCACTGCGTGAGCATAGTTCTCCGGGAGCAGACAACATCCGCCTGAAGGCACTGAAGGCTGTGGCTAACAAGCTAGCTGAACCACTGTCACAGTTCTTCCAAAGGTGCTTTGTTGAAAAACAAGTCCCCATTATGTGGAAGCGTGACATTATCACCCCTATTTTTAAACGCGGCAGCCGTTCAGATCCTGCAAACTATCGTTCAGTGACTCTCCTCCCTGTGCTCGTGAAGGTGATGGAAGCAGTCGTCACTGAAGCTGGAAAATGCAACGTCTTCGTACCGGAGCTGCATGGCTTCCGTCAACACCGATCATGCACCACCAACCTACTTATTGCACGAGGTAATTAGACGGAAGTGGCCGATGATGGGGTCGGAGTTGACGTCATCTATCTGGACTTCTCCAAAGCTTTCGACCGCCTTGATCACCGCATCCTACTTCAAAGACTACAGAGTTACGGAATCGGTGATCCTGTACTTGGTTGGATTGGCAACTTCCTTTGCCAAACGAAAGCTTCAAGTACGTGTTAGGGGATCACTCTCTAACCCAACTGAAGTGGAATGTGGTGTGCCACAAAGCTCAGTGCTGGGACCGTGTTTATTCCTGGTGTTTATCAACGACCTGGCAAGAGTTACCTCCTCAAATTTCCTGCTTTTTGCTGATGACCTCAAGATATGGCGGGAGATTAGTAACAAGCCAGATCACGATCTGCTCCAACATGACCTAACTTTAATTTAGGCATGGTCAAAGAGGAACATGCTTCAAATGAACATAGCTAAGGGCAAGGTGACAAATGTGCGTCACCAGCCGATGATGGCTTACAAGCTTGGAGACCACACCTGGGAGAAGGTCTCTCAGGAGCGTGACTTGGGTGTATTGGTACAGGGAGATCACGGGTGTTCAAAACAAGCAGAGTAGGCGACGAGAACCGGAAATCAACACTTCGACCTTCTTCGCAGAGCCTTCGGTCCGTTTGAACCCTCAATCTTTCCCCAAATGCTTAACGCCTACGTGCGACCTCAGGTGGAATATGCTATTCAGGCGTGGCAGTCGTGGCAGAAACAGGATTTTGCTGCTCTCGAGATTCCTCTACGAAGGGCAACCAAGAACGTCAGGGGCCTCTTTCATCTGCCCTATCAGCTTAGACTGAAATCTCTAAGAATGTACAGCAGTCGATATCGGCTTTCGCGGGGGCTCTCATATATAAATAAATGGTATATTCCTCGGTGATTCGAGGTGCAGTCCAACTATGTGGTCTGATCAATGTGTACAACAGGATCGCAAAAGATAATCAATTTGTTCCCGCTTTTTACAATGGATCCAAAACAGGTATTAAACTGATTGGCAGGATTAATGCCTTAAAGAAATTAAAAACCAGGAACAATAACGTAAGCAGATTTAAACAGATGTCCAGTTAAAGTAATACGGCCACTCGTGGAACCATCCCCAGGAGACCTGCTTGCATGCAAGGTATTCCCTCGAAAGGTTTCGCCCGCACTTCCATGCAATAACTGGCCGTGCGCCGGTGTGGCATAGTAGCATATGAGCCATCACCTGTTTATCATACGTTCTGTTCTTTTTAGAGCTGCTTTTGTACATGTATTATGGGCCATGAAGCCTCAGCCCAGTCCGTCATGCGGATCATTCTATTATGGCACTTTTTTATACGCCAGTCAGTTGGTGGTAATTTGCCTTGCATAGGTAACGTCTTTTATAATCTGGAAGCTGTAATCCGTCACCACAGGAGATTAGCCCCGTCGTGGCCAACTATGAAATAAGGAAGAATGTAGAAAAGTAGAATTATGTGAAAACTATATCGGTAGTGTAAAAAATAGGCAGGTATGTTTTTTACATCGGCGTAGAAATGGATCGAGCCGATCATACGATCAAATTGTGTGGCGTGACAGCCGGAGACAGATGACAGTACGAGCTGTCCATAGGCAAAAGTCGCATAGGGAATCAGTTATTGCCATCACTGAATGCAAGTATACGTTTCTGGACTGTTAACTTCAGAAAAGAAGGGGAAATGATTAGCACTGGTGAACAAATATAGCGAAAGGGATCGCAGAATAATATTACGAATTAATCAATTTGTGGGGAAAATTACGAAAATAGTTCCTGACGTCACACCAGTAAATAATTTTGCTCTCTGTTTTAAACATAAGACAGTTGGTATGAATTAATTTTAAAGGGAGTAAAACCGCATGGGAGGTAGCGTTAAGGAATAGCATAAGAAGCGGTTTGTAGCAGCTCATCCTAGCTGATCAAGTTTTCTCTGGTGTAGTAGAGTTGATGTTCACCGGTTTCATACATGATCCGGCCCTTCTTCATACAGCTTTTCATCATCAAGTTGAATTTTTAAGATCCATTTCGCTCTGTCCGTTGACAGATAAGCCTTTATCACTTTCTTGAACATGCAGAAATGTTCAATACATCTAATCTCTTTTGGCAGCTTATTCCAAATAGAGCCATACCTAAGAAGATAGAAATTTCTCCTTAGACTGCTCTTGAATTTAGGTACATAGAATATGCATTCGTTATCTCGCAGTTCATACATGGTGTTTTCCCGAAAGTGCAATTGATAGGTTCCAATATATGCTTTCCGCCACGCGAGTTTGTGGAGGAAGCACAGATTTAATTGCATTCTTCGTAACCACAGAGATTCAAGATTCAACTGCTTGCACCTATCTCGGTATGAAAGGGCGGTTGAACAGCCAAATATGCGCTTCGTGAAGGCGCATTGGACGTTTGCTATGGCTCTCAAGTCAGCCTTTCGCAAGTTACTGAACACAGCACAGCAATATTCAAGCAAAGGCCAGATATTGATTTTGAAAGCAATTAGTCTGGTTTCTTTCAAGCTTAGCAGGTGGCATATGAGCGTGACCGAGTGCTTAGCCTTTTTCACGATATGATTTGTATGTTCGCTAACGTTTAACGAACTAGAATATCTTAAACCTAAGTCACGAACAGACTGGCTGATGGGAATGACTTCATCATGAAGCCTGAACACTTCTGCTGCTATCTGACATACATACGCTAGAATACTACACTTCGATGTTGCAAATGTCATCTGCCACATATCTGCCCATCTCTCAATGGCTTTCAAGTCGCTTTGGATATTGTTAACTTCAGCGGTACGCTGAGAGCCTGGGAACGTGTAAACCACCTTTAAATCATCAGCAAACAAATAAGGCTTCCCAAATTGTATAACAGAAACCAGGTCATTTATATACAGTAGGAAAAGTAACGGGCCTAAGACACTGCCCTGTACCACTCCACTGGTAACCAGACGAGGTGAAGAGATGTAACCATTGATATCCACAACTTGCGACCGTCCTACTAGGTACGATTGGATCCAAGAGTTAAGCGGATTTGTAACACCGTACTTACTTAATTTATATAGCAGCTTTTTGTGTGGGACTCTGTCAAAAGCATTTTGCATGTCGAGGAAGATGACAATGCACAGATGACCTGAGTCAACTGCTTCAGTTAGATGGTTAAGGAAGTCAACTTGACAGGTAACACACGAGCGAGACTTCAGAAAGTCATGCTGTGAAGGTGAGAAAAGTTTGTGCGATATTAGGAACGAAACCAAATGTTCCTTAACAATTCTCTCTAGCATGCGTGAGAGAATAGCTGTGTGACTAATGGGGCGGTAGTTCTGGATGTCAGTTTTCGACCCGGACTTATGTCGCGGTATAACCGTAGCCGTTTTCCAACGTTCGGGGTATTGACCAGACTGAAGAGACAAAGAGAAGATATTTAATAATATAAGAGGGATATCATCTCCACCGTGTTTGATCAAAGCAGAAGAGATCCCATCGGGGCCAGGTTTGTAGAATGGTCGTAGACAAGTAATCATACGTTTTATCGTAGCAACACTAAGCTCAATCGCTGGGACTTGTTCAGAGAAGTGAAACGAGGTTGACAATTCCAGAGTTACTTTTTCAACATTAAAGGATCTAGCGAAGTATGAGTTAAAGGCTTCCGCCATGGCAATTGGGGAATCAATGCATTCACCTTCAGGCATGACGATGTGGGAGGGTAGGCCAGTTTTGCCACCTCTCCTTTTTCTCAGTAATGCAGTCACCAATTGACTTGTATTACTACTATTTACAGCCCGTTGTTCTTCCTGCATGAGACAGATGCGATGTTTCATGTCCGTCTCAATTATAAGGCGTTGGACTCCCAATAATACACTGAAGTCGTGGGTACGTTCGAATGTTCGAGTTAGCACTCGTATTTTCCGCTTGTCCTTTGCGTTGTTAGCGTACTTAGAAGAGGCTTTCTTATTATCACAGGAGGCAAGTATGCTTAAGCACATAGCCACATTGTCATAGAAGATATCAGTGGCTCCCTGAATATTAGATGAAAGAAAGACATGGTCCCAATTTTGGACCATAAGCAAAGCCGAGAAGTCTACCCAATTAACATTTCGCAGGAAGTGTGGAACCATCGCAGACCTCACATGCGACGACTCAGCTATAAGTTTACATCTGACTATTTTGTGATCACATGCAGGGAGACCGTCAATTACATCAGTAGCTATCTGGGAGGTGCCTTAAGTAAAAAGTACGTCTAATATATTTTTCCCCTGGTAGCCACGAGAACATGTTGCTCCCAACCACCAGTGATGACGGAGGTTATGAACTCTGCATGTTTCGCGTTTGTTTCTAAGTTTCACCAACAGATATCTGGTAGGTTGAAATCTCCACCTACAACTTTATCGGAGGAACCAAGGTCCGATATGTAATTGAAAATGTCAACCAACTGGTTCTCATCACTGAGGCTGGTCCCGGGTGAGCGGTATATACAGCCGACAAGAGTTCGCTTAGTACCAAAGGACAAGAGGAACCAAGCGGAATCAATAGTAGGGCATCTAAGTGGAAGTGTGAATTCAGACACAATGAGGTTCTCTGAGTAGTAAATTATGCAACCACCTCCTCTGCCTTGTTTTCGATCACTTCTAATAAGCTTATAACCTTCGATAGAAAGCAGCTGGCTGGGCATAGAATCATGACACTAGGTTTCAGTGAGTAAAATCAAATCAGGTTTATTCAGACTTATAAAGGTGCGGAGTAAATGAAGTTTACTCAACAGAGAACGGATATTAATTATCATCAGTTTTAAAAACTCCTGGCGTTGTTCATCACTCCGTCCAATATTTATTCTTGCAATCACATTAGTTCTAGAGCCTTCCGCAGCAAATCCCTTACCGTGAGATTCGCCAGTCCCATCGGGATTAAGGGGGGTGGGGGAACGGGTGGGGGAATGCAAAAAGAATGCTGTGGTAATTTGGGGCGATCGAGTTTAATTGGATAGGGTGTTATTGCCGAAGGGCTCACAGAAGGCATTATGAGAGGAGGAGGCGGAAGAGAGTATGGATAGGGACATAAATAGGTGGTCTGTGTTTCAGCAAAGCCACGTACAGGCCTGCCAGGAAAACAGCCTTGGCACATCGCCGGAACAATGGGGAATTGTGGCTTGCCACTGTGCAGCTGCATTATTATTCACGACTGTTATTGGGACACGGGGAGTCACCTTTCCAGCAGGAAGGCCCCGTTTGATCTAAGACGCTTAGGGCGCTAACCATGACCACTGCTGCTATGTGTAGTCATAATGTCAATGGGCCTTAAAGCACCTACACTGGAGCTATCGATAGTCCCATTTGCTGTTTTTAGACTTGTATCTGTTTCATTAGTGGTGTGGGGATTGATCCCAATCCCTACTGGTTTGTCAGAACGTGGTGCAACGGGTGGAGCTACACTATTTCCTATGTCCACAAGACTAATGTGGTGTGGAAGCGTGAGCATCTCAGTTTCCGCTACGTTGTCGCCAGCCTTAACATCACTCATGTGGAGAGTGGCCTTGCTAACATTATCTGCCTTTTTAGAAGGGGAGAACCAAACATTGTTGAATGATCTCGTTCTTTGCAATCCAGGAAGCGCGCAGGGAGGATGACTCTGCTTCGGCTCAGGCGAGACATTAGTTGCACTCATGCGTTGAAGCTCACGTTGCAAAGGTGACCTGTCTACGACTAGAATAACTTTGCTAAATTTCGGGACAGATCTTAAAGTATTTTGACTTTTGATAAACGAACTTGCGAGAATTTCGCTACGAAAGCTGAACAGAGTCGGACAAGGAAAACGTAAAGATTTTTTCCTCAGTCTTCTACAACTAATATCGGTTTCAGCGATGTTGCACGCCCTCGAAACAGTATGCCTAATGTTGTCAATCGCGACATTGTCGGCTATGTTGAGGGCGATGACGTATTTTCCCCTTCTGCATCTTTGAGTAACCTCAGAGGCGATTGCATTTAGGAAGTTTAAGGCTTCTATTTTGTGCTTTTGCGCTGGATTAGCCGGAGACTGAATTATGTACGAAACTGACATTAGGAGATCTCCGAATGAGTCAAACAACTTTAGTTTCTCATTTTGTTCCCCTAACTGTTTCTCCAACGTCTTTATTTTGGCTGACAGTGGAGATATAAGGTCGAAAACACTAACTGAACTCTCTGTCATTTGTCCTTTGGACTTATTTACCTGCTCTTGTAAGCCAGGCGGATCGGAATGTGTGCAAGTGGGCACTGGTTCCTCGACACTCGTGACGGCAACGCTATTTACCGTGACTATTCGGTTTTCCACACGCTTTTTCCCCATTGCACGAGTGTTAATGGCAGTCATCAATCTTTTAAATGAGAAGATAAAAGCTATCTAGTATATGTTATAGGCAAGCGTGAATTCTGGGATAATAAAGGTCGCTAAGGTCC